>CM042144.1:0-96396 GCA_023376005.1 Doryteuthis pealeii | reverse complement strand
CAATCGAATAATTCAGTGTTTATCAGATTATATTATATATGGCTCTTACGTAAGTGATGTGTTATTTCGTATTAAGGTGTAATATAGAATACTATTTCCAGCTTTCAATCATAAAGGTATTTTCTAAGGTGTTATTTAGTTGGTAACAATTTAATGAATGATTATTGAATAAATATCTAGGTCAATTTTGGCGTATTATTGTGAATTAAATTGCAATTAATTTGACAGTAATAAACATGTTTTTTGCCGTTGTAAGTTGTTATCGCTTGTTTTGTAGTTGATTTTGCTTGTTTCATTAATAAGTTTTTTAAATGTCTTAAACTACGTTGTTTGTTGTTAAATGCTAAACGTGATTGTTGACGTGGAAAACATGCACACAGAATAGACTTCTTTTTATTATATCAGATAATGTCCGTGTTTGACGTTTGCGTTAAAAGGAATTAGTTTACATTTTTTTAAAATGTTTCAGTTGATAAGTTGTCATGTGCGCTTATGCAAGCATTTTCCTAAGATTTCGTACGTTTTGTTTAACAGTTCTTTGGTGTTCTTTGTTTATTTCCATCTGTTTCTCTTTCCAAATTATATTTTCTGTCTGTTTCGAATTTCTCTTTTTCTTCTTCTTTTTTTCAATGCTCTTATATCTTTCTTTTTTTTCATCTCTTCTTTCTTTCTTTCTTTTTTTCTTTCTTTACTAAATTTCTTTATTAATTTTATCTTTTCCTCTTCCTCATTTATATATTTACTTCTTTCATATTTCTATAGCTTTCTTTGTTTCAATGTTCTTCTTTTTTTTCGCTTTTTTTCTTTTCCCTTTCTTTCTTTGCATCCTTCTTTCTTTCTTTCTTTCTTTCAATGCCCTTCTTCAGTTTTTTGTTTCTTTCTATTTCTTCTTCTTTGTCTTTCTTTTAATACTCTTCTCTCTTTTCTTTCTTTTTTCTTTCTCTTTCTTTCTTTTTCTTTCTTTTTCTTTCATTCTTTCTTTCTTTTTCTTTCTTTTTTCTTTCTTTCTTTTTCTTTCTTTTTTCTTTCTTTCTTTTTCTTTCATTCTTTCTTTCTTTCTTTTAATGGTCTTGTTTGTTTATTTATCTATTCCTTCTTTGCACCTCTTTCTTTTTCTTTCTTTTGAATGCTCCTTTTTCTTCCTTCCTTTCTTCCTCCCTTCCTTCCTTCCTCCCTCCCTCCCTCCCTTCCTTCTTTTCTTTTCCCATGCATATTCATGATCTTTTCATAAACTTTAATTCTTTATTTTTTTAATTAATTGTTATATATGTAAAAAAGTATTATATATAAATATACTAGCAAAAGTACCCGGTCTATAACGGGACTGAATTTTTTTTAAGAACACCAGGGTGTGAGTGGGTAAGAGAGAGAATAAGAAGAAAATAATTTATTAAAAAGAAGAGTCGGAGAGAATTTGAATATTACGTTCATTTCTTTCTAGAATTTTGTTTTCTTTACACTTGAAATATTATTTTTTTAAAGTAATCCTAAACTTTTGAGTGTTTTGAAACATATTCTCAAAACTGTTTTGTACATATAACGAAAACTTATATAGTCTATTTTACAAAAAAATGTTCAAATTTAAGTTTAATTTTGCGTGATATTTTAACATTCACCGCTTATTATGTGGTAACATTAATTGGGGGTTGCTTATCACTGACGCATTTCTAGTAAAGTGTATCAAATTAGTCGCAACCAAATTTCATTGAAACACCTAAACGACTGCCATCTTCCAAATCCAGTGTCGAAAGTTGGCTATTAATTTTTTGAGTATTATCTGTGAAGTCTCCAAGCAGATTCTTGAAGTGTCCATTTGTATATACAGTAACGCGCTGGGTCGGCAGTTTTGGTGCAAGTTCAAAACTCAACCCGTTCCGACGGGTAATGGGGTTGTGAGGGTCTTTTTACGTTAGTTTTTTTTTTTTTAATTTTAGAAAGAAAAAGAAAACATTCGTTTTTTTTTTAAACAATAAAGGCTGCATGGACCGTCTTGGAATTCAAGACTCGACTCATGTCGACGGAGGTTGGGTGTCGATGGAAGGGTCTGTATTTTTTCTTTTAATTTTGATTATTGAATTACATTAGTAAAAAATCGAAAAAGCAAATTTAGTGTCTTTCTTAATCATAAGCATATTAAGGTGTATGCGAGAATTCAAATTTCAAAATACACTTTTCGAAGTTATATATGCCATGACATTGCTTTATACATAGAGAGATTTGGGGAAATAATTTTGGTTGTTTTAGAAGCATAAAAAGAAAATGAAGATTAGAAACAAAATCATGAATATCGTGTTCAAAATCTTATTTATTTACCAATATTTTAAGGTGCTCTCTCTTTCTCAAAGGTTCGTGATAGACTAACTATTATTTCCTTCTCTATTTTCCCAAATATGTAATGCAGATACAATATATATATATATATATATATATTCTAATTTTCTGGCCAACTTTTTAATGTTTGGGTGGAATTAGTGGATAAGAATGCTGCCAAACACACACACACACACACAACATATATATATATATATATATATATATATATATATATATATATATATATATATATATATCTGTGTGTGTGTGTGTGTGTGTGTGTGTGTGTGTGTATGTGTGTGTTCAATAAATGAAGGAAAAAATGTAGATTTGCTTCATTACAATAATTTATTTCAACCCCATTAAATTATTGTGATGAAGAAAATTTAAAGTTTTTTCCTTCATTTATTGAATACTTTGTCCTGTGTGTCCACTCACTGGCACTAGGCACTTTGAGCTCTCATGACTTTTACGTTTAGTTAAACCACACCGGAAAAATCCTTACCAATATATATATATATATATATATATATATATATATATATATATATATATATATATATATATATATATATATATATATATATAATTGAAGTCGTACCTAATTTTGAAAATTGATTAATAATTAATGAATTAGGCGGGCATTTCTATTCAAATGTAAGGCTAAACAAATCGAGAAAAATCAATCTTTGTATGTATATTTCGGCCTATTAGGCCTCATCAGCAGAGCTATAGACAGGAAGACAGCTTTGTGTGTGATTCGAACTCTGACTTTCAAGCTTGTCGCTAAAAAAGCCATATCAAAATACATTGTTTGTTTGTTTACTTCTCATATATATATATATATATATATATATATATATATTATATATATATATATATATACTTTGGTGTGGTACCAAGTTTCTTGGTACAAGGTGATTCTAGGCTGGTCCTATTCTCTACCAGTAGTTTTGTTGTAGAGTTCAGGTTCCGTATGAGAGCTCAATGTTTAATCATTGTAAATAAAAATAGGTAAAAAAATAGGGCAGAATAAGTAGAATTCTGTGGGTCATTCGAACCCAACTAAGGAATTAACCACTAGACAGACAAAAAACACCGCCAACCACGTAAGGGGGGGAGAGAAAAAAATACAAAAAAATCGCCCCTGGGGGTGGGGAGAATGTATGAATATAAAATGAATTTGGCCATGTGCCTGTCTAAATAGAAGATATACGTGGTCTGAAGAAGCTCGTGAGCCCTAGATACCCACGAGTGGAAATGGTCCATAACCACGATACCCATGGTATTTAAGACCTTTTTATTCACAAATATATATATATATATATATATATATATATATATAAACTATTTTCAGCCGACAATTTTTGGGAGAATATGTGCTTAATTGAAGTCGAACCTAATTTTTTTGAAAGTTAATTTTATTAATGAATTAACTTAAAAAAAATTAGGTTCGACTTCAATTAAGCACATATTCTCCCATATATATATATATATATATATATATATATATATATATATATATTATTGAATAGATGATGTAAAAAATTTAAGTTTGCTGCATTTTATTTCAACTGCATTACTGCAATAAATTATTACAAGGAAGCAAATTCAATTTCTTTACTTCATTTATTGAATATATTATTCTGTCCGTCCACTCACTGGCACTAGGCACATTAAGCCCTCACTACAGTTTACCTGTATCACAAAAGGTTAAACTACACATGGAATGATCCTCATTTCCAAGGAAAAATATATAGTCATTTACACACTTGTCGCTTCGGTGTGGTTAGACATTAGAAGGTTACCTCTAGCCGGGATGGAAACCCGATCGATTCATCATCATTTAGGCTACTTAACCACCCAGCTATCGTCACATACTGACTGGGACGGGGATTTTAACTGATAAATACACACATCGGTATATATGTAAAGGTTGCCAGAGAGTGCTCCATCCGTTTTATAGGAAAGCATTGCCTTTGAGTTTAGTCGGCGGTCGTCAGCGAAAATCACCCCAAAGTGTTCAACCCACCGGGGATGGGTAAAAAATATATATATGAGTTTAACATTTTAAGAAAAAACAAATGATGTAAATAGTTTGCTGACAGAATCTGTTTCGACCTTTTTAATAGAGCGGTCTTCATCAGGAGCAAAATATGAAGGAAAGACGGAAAAAATGACCGTTAGAAGGAGGTACAAACGAACGCTGGTTTTCGATGCAGGAATATTTTTTTTTAAATTCCAGCATCGAAAACCAGCGTTCGTTTGTACCTCCTTCTAACGGTCATTTTTTCCGTCTTTCCTTCACATTTTGCTCTTGATGAAAACCGCTCTATTAAAAAGGTCGAAACAGATTCTGTCAGCAAACAATTAACATCATTTGTTTTTTCTTAAAATGTTAAACTCATACTGTCGGATTAACTTCCATTTACTTCATATATATATATATATATATATATATATATATATATATATATATATATATATATATATATATATATGTAAACAAGGTTTGTTTTAGAATGGCTTTTTGCCGATAATTTTGGGAGAATAAGTGCTTAATTGGAGTCGTACCTAATTTTGAAAATTAATTAATTAATAATGAATTAGGCGGGAATACCTATTAAATGTATGGCTAAACAAATCGGCAAAAAGCCATTCTAAAACAAACCTTGTTTACAACTTATCATATCGTCGTGTAATAAAAGTCACTAGAAGAGGAATATTAACCTACTCTAAACAAATCATAAAATCTAAGAAGTTCGTTTAGTGTAGGGGTTATGAGATCGGCCTGTCAGCTTGGCAGTCCGGTTTCAAATCACGCACAGGGCGGTCTTCCGATCTATAGCTCTGCTGATGAGGCCTAATAGGCCGACATGTACATACAGAGATTGATTTTTCTCGATTTGTTTAGCCATACATTTAATAGGTATTCCCGCCTAATTCATTATTAATTAATTAATTTTCAAAATTAGGTACGACTCCAATTAAGCACATATATATATATATATATATATATATATATATATATATATATATATATTGGATGAATAAAAAATCACGTGATATTAAGATTAATTAACAAACATCGACCAATCACATAAAGATAAGGAAAAATATCTTTTAGGCAGGGCATGTTTCTTTAAAAACAATAATACGCCCCCCCTATTTTTGTTCGTCGCACGTCTTTTCCTTAACGTGTGCTGTATTCGAGACTGTCTTATTGTAATTGTTTCCAATATTATCGACCTTGGTGAATAAATACTGGAGAAAGGCAATCATCGTCGTCGTCGTCGTCGTTGTCGTGATGGTCGGGCAAGTGATCAGTCTCTTGACTCATTTACAAGCCACGTGCAATCTCTCCCCCCCCCCTCACTCCCCAAAGTGATGATCACTACACAACCGGAACGAAGATGAATGGCGCGAAAACTGCCAATCGCATCAACAACAAAAGATTTCGAAATAAAAGAAAATAAAAATATCTTAAAGACTCAAGCTAATTGTAATTCTTCTCGGTATGGAAATCAAGTAATCTTCTTCTTCTTCTTCTTCTTTGGCTTTCTTTCCTTCCTTCCTTCCTTCCTTCCTTCCTTCTTCTTCTTCTTCTTTCTTCTTCTTCTTCTCTTCTTCTTTGGCTTTTTTCTTTACTTCTTTCCTTTCTTCCTTCGTTCTTTCGTTCCTTCTTCTTCGTTCGTCTTCTTTCTTCTTCTTCTTCTTCTTCTTCTTTGGCTCTTTCTTTACTTCTTTTCTTCCTTCTTCCTTCGTTCTTCGTCTTCTTTCTTTTTCTCTTTTTTTCTTCTTCTTCTTCTACTTCTTCTTCTTCTCTCTTCTTCTTCTTTTTCTCTTTCTTCTTTGGCTTCTTTCTACTTTTCTTCTCCTTCTTCCTTCCTTTTCTTCTTTTCTTCTTTTCCTCTTTTTCTTCCTTCTCTTCCTTCTTCTTCTTCTCTCTTCTTTCTTCTTCTTTCTTCTTCCTTTTTCTTTCTTCTTTCTTCTTCTTCTTCTTCTTCTTCTTCTTCTTCTTTCTCTTCTTCTTTCCTTCTTTTTTTAATCTTTTTCATCATTCTTTCTTTCTTTTCTTCTTTCTTTCTTTCTTTTTTATTTGTTCTTACTTTACTTTATTCTTCATCTTTCTTTCGCTTTCTACTTCTGTCCCATTTTTCTTGTTTTTACTGCTTTTCTGTATATGGATTGTTAATTCTCTTCTTCTTCTTCTTCTTTTCTTCTTTCTTCTTCTTCTTCTTCTTTCTTCTCTACCATCCCTCCAATGTCTTTAAGTTCTTTCTTTCTTTCTTTTGGCCTCTTTTCCATGATTCTCTTTTATCTCACTGTCTTTTCTATCCAAAGGAATTATTTCTTCTTCTTCTTTCTTTCTCTTATTATTATTATTTATTATAATTATTATTATTAATCTTATTATTTTTTTATTATTCCTTCCTTTATTTTCTTCTCTCCTCTTTCTCTTCTTTCTTTCTCGTCTTTTGCTCGACTTCCTTCCTTCTTCTCCACGACCTCTTTTTCTTTCTGTCTCCTTCTTTCTTCATCTCATCTTTCTTCTTCCTTCTCTCCACCTCCCACTCTTCCTCCTTTTCCACTTCTTCTTAGTTCGTTCTTCATTATTCCTCTACTTCTTCTTCTTACTTCCTTCTTCTTTGTTCTTGATTTTCTTCTTCTCTCTCCTTCTTCCATCTTCTTTGTTCTTCTTTTTCGTCTTTCTCTCTTCTTCCTTCCTTCTTTGTTCTTTTTCTTCTTTCTTCCTCACCTTCTTACTTTCTCACTTCTTTACTCTTCTTCTCTTTTCGTTCTTCTTTACTCTTCTTCTCTTTCGTTCTTCTTCGCTCTTCTTCGTTGTTCGTTGTTCGTTTTTCGTCTCTTCTCTTCTTTTTTTTCTTTTTTTTTCTTCTTCCTTCTTTTCTTCTTCTTCTTTCTTCTTCTCCTTCTTCTTTTCCTTCTTCTTTTTCGTTCTTCTTCTTTCTTCTTCTTCTTCTTCTTCTTCTTCTTCTTTTCTTCTTCTTCGCTCTTCTTTCTCTTCTCTCTTTTCTTCTTCTTCTTCTTCTTTCTTCTTCGTCTTCTTCTTCTTCTACTTCTTCTTCCTTCTTCTTCTTCGTTCTTCGTCCTTCTTCTTCTTTGTTCTTCTTCTCTTCTTCTTCTTCTTCTTTCTTCTTTCTTCTCTTCTTCTCTCTTCATCTCTTATTGGCCATTCAGTTTTCACTTCTCCTTTGGTTTTATTGTCTTCTTTCCTATCGAACACGACATCGCGCCGGCCGTTATAAATGGGAATTTCGTCGATCGGCCTCTCTCCTTAATTTCCGTTCGTATTAGAAGCTCCTGGGCCGACACCGCCTATCTTCCAACGAGATCTCGAAACGTTTTAACGCCGACGCTTGATTTCCTGCTGCCTTTTTCCTATTCCACCAAGAAAGTCACCGGTATCGTAAAATTGCTCTCCACTATCTTAATTTCTCGCTAAGTATTCCGTTTTACCGCATTGTGTGAATCTTAGAAGTCGATTCACTGTTCGTCGTTCGCTGCTGCCGGATGAATTAACCTATCTTTCCATTTGGCATATTAACAAGAGAATAGCCAACGGTTGCCGATCGGATGTAGAAAGACATCAAGAATAATAAGTTATTCTCGGCTAGTGAGCAAAGAAAAACGAGAATCTCTTATGCGTTTTTACGGCCATTCTCAAGAAAGGGTCTCTAGGGTTAGAATCATAGGAAAATGATTCAGAGTATTGTTGTTCAATAAATGATCTGTGCGGTCTAGGCAACGCGAACAGCCGCGTCAAGAGAATGGTTTTCCGATAAATGGTCTCTATGGTCTAGGCCAGGCATGTCAAACACGCGGCCCTCAGCAAACAAAAGGTGCGGCCCGCACGCTCTTATACGTCACTATTGCAGTACCCCGTTTTTTAGGCGCCTCTCGTAGGGTAATGGTTAGCAAGGTAGACTGGCAGATCATGTCTAGTGAGTTCGAGCCTCACTGGGTGCCCCATACATTCGGCCTTGTGCTACATCTAAGCGAAGGTTAGTAAATAACTATACGTCGCTATAACAGTACCCCGTTTTTTGGGGGCACCTCTCGTAGGGTAATGGTTAGCAAGGTAGACTGGCAGACCAGGTCTAGTGAGTTCGAGCCTCACTGGGTGCCCCATACATTCGACCTTGTGCTACATCTAAGCGAAGCTTAGTAAATAACTATACGGTGCTATAGCAGTACCCCGTTTTTTGGGGCACCTCTCGTAGGGTAATGGTTAGTAAGGTAGACTGGTAGACCATGTCTAGTGAGTTCGAGCCTCACTGGGTGCCCCATACATTCGACCTTGTGCTACATCTAAGCGAAGGTTAGTAAATAACTATACGGTGCTATAGCAGTACCCCGTTTTTTGGGGGCACCTCTCGTAGGGTAATGGTTAGCAAGGTAGACTGGTAGACCATGTCTAGTGAGTTCGAGCCTCACTGGGTGCCCCATACATTCGGCCTTGTGCTACATCTAAGCGAAGCTTAGTAAATAACTATACGGTGCTATAGCAGTACCCCGTTTTTTTGGGGCACCTCTCGTAGGGTAATGGTTAGCAAGGTAGACTGGTAGACCATGTCTAGTGAGTTCGAGCCTCACTGGGTGCCCCATACATTCGGCCTTGTGCTACATCTAAGCGAAGGTTAGTAAATAACTATACGGCGCTGTAGCAGTACCCCGTTTTTTTGGGCGCCTCTCGTAGGGTAATGGTTAGCAAGGTAGACTGGCAGACCATGTCTAGTGAGTTCGAGCCTCACTGGGTGCCCCATACATTAGGTTTTGTGCTACATCTAAGCGAAGCTTAATAAATGACTATAAGGCGCTATAACAGTACCCCGTTTTTCGGCGCCTCTCGTAGGTTAATGGTTAGCAAGGTAGACTGGCAGACCATGTCAAGTGAGTTCGAGCCTCACTGGGTGCCCCATACTTTCGGTTTTGTGCTACATCTAAGCGAAGCTTAATAAATGACTATACGTCGCTATAGCAGTACCCCGTTTTTTGGGGCGCCTCTCGTAGGGTAATGGTTAGCAAGGTAGACTGGCAGACTATGTCTAGTGAGTTCGAGCCTCACTGGGTGCCCCATACTTTCGGCCTTGTGTTACATCTAATCGAAGCTTAGTAAATAACTATACGTCGCTATAGCAGTACCCCGTTTTTTGGGGCACCTCTCGTAGGGTAATGGTTAGCAAGGTAGACTGGTAGACCATGTCTAGTGAGTTCGAGCCTCACTGGGTGCCCCATACATTCGGCCTTGTGCTACATCTAAGCGAAGCTTAGTAAATAACTATACGGCGCTATAGCAGTACCCCGTTTTTAGGCGCCTCTCGTAGGGTAATGGTTAGTAAGGTAGACTGGTAGACCATGTCTAGTGAGTTCGAGCCTAACTGGGTGCCCCATACATTCGGCCTTGTGTTACATCTAAGCGAAGGTTTGTAAATAACTATACGGCGCTATAGCAGTACCCGGTTTTTCGGCGCCTCTCGTAGGGTAATGGTTAGCAAGGTAGACTGGCAGACCATGTCTAGTGAGTTCGAGCCTCACTGGGTGCCCCATACTTTCGGTTTTGTGCTACATCTAAGCGAAGCTTAATAAATAACTATACGGTGCTATAACAGTACCCCGTTTTTTGAGGCACCTCTCGTAGGGTAATGGTTAGCAAGGTAGACTGGTAGACCATGTCTAGTGAGTTCGAGCCTAACTGGGTGCCCCATACTTTCGGTTTTGTGCTACATCTAAGTGAAGCTTAATAAATGACTATACGGCGCTATAACAGTACCCCGTTTTGTTTTTTGTTTTTTTCAAAAATTCCTGAGCAAAACCGGTAATTTATTTTCATTAAGCCAATGTCTTGTAAAGAAACAGTCATTGTCTCTCATCCCTTCCTTTGAGTTGTAGAAGGAGGAAGCTAACCCAGTGAATGAAAGTGAGTGAGTCTTTTCTCTTGCCTACTCCTGCTTTCAATCAACACATGGCTATAATTGAAAGTGACAGTGACACTTGTACGTATTATTATTTGAACTGGATCTGTAATAGTCTTTTTTCTTTTCTTTTTAACAAAAATGTTTTTTTAGATATGTATTCTTTAGCTTTTAGTTGATAATAAAGAAATTAATGATAGTAATCATCAGTTCGTTCTGTTAATGTAGAAGAAGGGTTTAAAGACTTAGTTGTCATGTGCAGCCCTCATGACAGACATATGTAATCCATGCGGCCTCCATGACATATATATATATATATGTAATCAATGCAGTCCTAAGAGGCTACTCATTTTGACTCGCCTGGTCTGCTTTGGTTTCTTTGTACAAAGGCATATCAACCTTTGTGGGTTATTTAATGCTTAAACCCTCGTTGTAGAAGAACGGTAAGTAAATTAAAGTCAGTGAGGTGGTCGGCGAAGGAGTCTATCCCATTTTCAGTAGCGCTAGACCAGGTAGATTGATTTTGCGTTTGAGGTAGAGCGTCACACTTAACATTAGCTCCCGATTGTACCACACATCTCCAAGCTGTGCTACTCATGCATTGAATTGTCGAGGGTCAGTATCTAACCCGGAACCTTGCGGTTCCCAGGTGAACGATCTATGAGAGCTAGGGGGATCAGGGGTTTCATACCATTCCCAAGGGTATCAGACAGTGTTAATCAACAGGGAAAAACAACTTCGCCGTTTCAACGGACCATGAGATAATAAAAGATTAAACAAAATGTTTGCAGAATACCAGGAGCTTGCCTGAGAGGGTGGTGTGTCGGGAGAAAATTTGAATTCAGATTCTGTTCCTAAATAAATTGCTTTTTCCAACGACACAGAGTATAGTCTTTACCATAGCCAGAGACAGGTGATTTTTCCATTTTTAAATCTGTGACTTATCTACGAGCTGATGGTAGGTGTGGCGCTCCGTCTCAGACGCCAAAAACAACCTCCTTGTGCTAGCGCTAGTGAAAAGGCGATAGACTCCCTCACTTTCTGGCTTATAATGACTTTAGGCCACCCCGACCATTTACTTTTCATACACGGTAAGATTGGAGGTTTGTGATGTAATGGTTAGAGTCGTAGGAAATGCACTAGTCGATCCAGGTTCAAATCCTGACCGAAGCTTTTAACATTTAACATAGCGCTTATATCTTTGAGAACTACTTTCCGTCCAGGTGTGTTGAAATAGCAGGGCAGGCTATTTAACCATGACTATGTAACCAGTATTGCAGAAGGAAACCTCCGCTTGAGAAATTGACTTTGCGTCGCATCCTGCTCGTGTGGGGTGGTTGATAAAAAAGGAAAAAAAGTGGGGATAGACGAAATCTGGAATGATGCTAAGACATTGTTGGATAGACACACACACACACACACACACACACACACACACACATAAACATTTACACATACAAACCTAAACACGCACACGCACAGGCACAGAATTCGGATGAAGATATCACCAGAAATACAACAGTAAGAACAGATCTTAGCTCCACCCTGTCGGCTGGGGCGTTAGAATGCACCGACTGCACCTCTGCATAGGGGTTAGACTCCCCCAATCGGGTCACCTGTTGGTCGTGGGTGGCGAACCATGATGCTTAAGGATAGAACCCATGTGGATGAGCAGTTCATGACTTGCAATACTCCACTTTGGCCTTATCTTGGGCTAGACGGGCGGTCGGAGAGGCCCCCTCTGATCAATTGGCTGGTCATGTCAAGCCCTAGAACCTATATGATTTTCCCAACCCTATTGCCCTTATGGCAAGCCCCAAACCCTCTTTATCATATGGGTGCTAGAAGGCGGTGGCTGCTGGTCTACATGTCCTGGGAATGACGTTAAACTCTATCTGATGGTGAGGTTCCAGTTTTGGAGGTTTGGGGAATGTGGTGCATTCAATCACCATTGCTCCCTGGTACACTCTGATCCGGAGTGGTAGTACCTGTTAGGGTCCCATCTATGGGTTAAGTAGAAAAATGTATTTATAAAAAAATTGTATTATCCATTAAGAATTGATTTATTTCAAAACTTTATCGGCATTAAATGACCCACTGAGGTTGATATGCCGTAAAACAAAACAAACCAAACGAACCAAAGATCTTAGCTGCAAGGTAACAGCTCCCGAAATCTTCTGACGAAGGGATCTTTATCCCGAAATATTAAGAAAATAAATCCAAGGTAGACGAAAAACATCACAGTTACCTCATTTTTCTTTACACTTGCATTGTGATAGTCTTCAAAACCAACCAACAAACCAATATAGACACAGTGCTTCAAGCAAATTATAAAACTCTTATATATATATATATATATATATATATATATATATATAGTCCATATACACCGTTTTTCGACGTATCACGTCTCTTCGGTGTGGCTAGACATTCAAGTTATTCTAGTTACCTCAAGCCGGGATGGAAACCCGATCGATTTATCATCAGGCTTGTTAACCACACGACCAGCAGCACCTACGGACTGGGATTAGGATTTTAACTGATAAATGCATACATCTGTATATATGCAAAGGCCGCCATAGAGTGCTCCCTCCGCATAGGAGAGTTTTTGCCTTTAAGCTTTAGTCGGCAGTTGTCAGCAAAAATCCCCTCATATATGCACACACATACACACACACTCTCACACACACTCACATACATATATATATATATATATATATATATATATATATATATACGGTAAGATCTACTTTTTTGGTCAATGTGTCCGTTATATTCATTACTTGCAACTACGGAAGAGAATTTAAAAAGATTAAGATGTGAATTACTTTTTCCAAGAGTAGTCAATTTTTGTATATTTCATGCTGCGTTTCATACGGGAAAAATTAATAATTCTTTTTTTTTTTTTTTTTTTTTTTAAAGAAAAATCTTGTGTCACTAGGCGATGTAATCAACTAATAATTATAGACTTGTACTTAGTTCAGCGATGAGATATAAGTAGTTGGACTTAAAAAACCTGTCAGCAAATTTTTCTGTCTTTAGCTTTTAGTACTCTCACCTGGTTTGGATTAGTAAGTAATAAGAACAGTTTTGTTTGTTTTTTTTTTCATCCAGTCAATCTTTAAGGGTTTAGAGAATCTTATTTGGCACACACAGTACCACACATAAACATCCTTTGTAGCGTTGTGACTTAGACCAGCATCTATTCCAATTGTAGATGCAACTTTTTAGACCATCCACAGTGAAATAGCTAAAATAAGGGGGATAACTCTTAAAACAAAAAAGAAATCAAACTAGCATCGGGTTGGCTTGCAGATGCAGCTTTTAAGATCATCGCTTGTGGCTGGACAAAGAATCAGATGAAATGGCCGAAATCTTTTAGAAAATACTCATCGTGAAAAAAAGGTCTCGGGGAACAAGTCATTTTTTTTAATGAACAAACGACCCAGGCTGCTTATTGCTGGATTTTTTGTGTATATAAGGTGTGTGCTAGTTCCCCGCTTATACTTATAGACTGGCCAAGGTCACATGATTGACTCAATCACTGCCAATACTACTGGCCTGATAAGATACTTAACCCCCCCCCATATTGGTCATAACTCAAATTGCACCATTTGAGGACGCACATTGGATTGCCGGGATCTTTACCAATACTCACGAAGGACTTATACGATTACCGGTAACTCAGGACACTTTATTAGCCAAGGGATTCACATTGTTGACTGACTCTTTATCAAGGATTCCACCAGATAAGCGCTTCTGCTATAAGGCCAAGGAATGGCCCTTAAACACTTAACACTTATTGTGCCTGCTATTGCTTAGGTAGTCATCCAATTAAATATAGATCAGGCTCATCGCTGCTTAACTTTGATGATTTTTCTTTTTCTATCACTGTTGAAAACGTAAAACCAATGATGGTGACTATATGGCATAATAAAACACCTAGCTTTTAAATTTCCCCTGTCAATTTTATTGTGCTCCCTCTTTCTATTGTAGCTTCCATGGGGAAAATAGTAGTCTTAACTTTTGTAACATTGTAGCTTTAGACCAGCATCTGGTTGGTTTGCAGATGCCGCTCTTTAGATCATCGCTTGCGGCTGAAATAGAATCAGATGAAATGGCCGAAATCGTCAAGAAAACAGTCGTTGTGAAGAGAAGGTACCGGACAACTACTTATAACGTGTACATTTTATTCTTAACAATAGAGGTCCTCCGAGATGTCACCGTCTTGAGATAGAGAAGCTTGGTTTCTTTCTTTAATGGCATATCAAACTTCGTGGGTTAATACCTTCTAGAAGAACAGTCGTGGTACCATTTAAGCCATATCTTGTAGGATAAGAGTGTTCTTACACTTCCCAAGGGTATATATATATATTTACCGATCCCTGCGCACGAGCGGGATGTGACACAAGGTAAATTTCGTAAGCGGAGTTTAATAGGTTTGAATACTGAGTTTTCCTTCTCCTAGACTGGTTGCCTAACAAATTTTAAAGAATCCAGTCTTCCTTACTATTTACTCATGGCTGGAGGGAGAGTGGTTGGATGAATACCTTCCCTAAGTGTATTAATGCTATGTGAAATGCAAACAGCCCAGTCCAGGATTTGAACATGCGTCGACGAATCCATTTCCTAAGACTCTAACCATTACATCACGCACCTCATTTTACATATAGAGTATGCATGAATAAGCACATCCTTTGTAGCATTGTGGCTTAGATCAGCATCTATTTGGATTGCAGATTCCGCTTCTTAGATCCTCCCTAGTGGAATAGCCGAAATCGACTAGCTCTGTCGGCTGGAGTTTTATAATACATCAACTGCTCTTCTGTAGAGCCCCCCCCCAGATTAGGCTACCTGTTACCTGTGGGAGGCCACCCGTGATGCTTCAGGATAGAATCTTGGTGACTGAGCATGCTATGACATACAGCACTCCCCTCTGGCCCTGTCTGACCAATCGGCTGGTCACGTCATGCCGTAGCTCCTACATTGCGCTAATAACATTGGAAAATCTATGCATCCAACAACTCTCCCTCCAGCTATGGGTAAACTGTATGGAAGACTGGACTCTTTAACCATGTCTAGGTAACCAGTCTAGAAGAAAAACTCTGAATTCAAAACTGTTAAAATCTGCTTAAGAAATTTATGGTCTCACACCCTGCTCGTGCATATATATATAATTACACACACACACACACACACACACACACACATATATATATATATATAATATATATATATATATTTACCAACCAATAATATATATTTACCAACCAAAAATTGACCTTGTGTCACATCCAGCATGAGCTGGATGTGACACAAGGTCAATTTCTTAAATGGAGTTCAACAGGTTTTAATTCAGAGTTTTCCTTCTCCTAAACCGGTCGCATAACCAAGGTTAAAGAGCTCAGTCTGCCCTACTATTTATCCATAGCTGGAGGGAGAGTAGGATTCATACCTTTCCCAAGGACATTAGCGCTAAGTGAAATGCAATTAGCACACCAAGGATTTGAACTCGGGGCGACGAGTCCATTTCCCATGACTTTAACTATTACACCACGCGCTTCCTATAATTACATATATATGTAATTGTCTGCGATCGTTATTCACTTTTTTCATATCTTTTCCTGATATTTTCTCGGATTTTTTCTAACTATTATATATATATATATATATATATATATATATATACTAGCAATATATGCACCCTCCGGTGCAAGTATTTAAGTTTTAATGTAATAAAATATTGTATTAAATTAGAAAGGCTAATGAAACTAAATAAGAATACAGATAAGAAGATTTGAAAACAGAGGGAGTATAATAAAAGATTTGAAACAGAGGAGTATAATAAAAAATGGAACAACTGAAACTTACTCTTCCATCACTCTCGTCGTCATTGTTATTTTTTCTAATTTAGTATTTAGTTATAAGAGGCAGTAAAGAATAAAATGACAATTATTTTATCTTGTTAATGGATTTCATTTAAGATTCATTGAAGAGATTTTTGCTTATATTCATTAAAATAAAACCAAACAGTTAGAAATCAATACTACTAAGCACATATTTATTAATTCGATTTTTTAATATTAATATGCAAATTAGCCTTCCCGTTCACACTGTAAACCGCTATTTTGTTGTAATATATAATATAATTGCATGTTGCTTGTATGTAGACATAGTTAACAGTATAATAAATGTAAGACAATTTTATTAATAATTGAGGTTTAGATAAAAATAAAATCATGGAGAATGTGATGTCAATAACTAAGAGAATTGTGACTTGAGTAGGAATATAGTTTCGGTTACAGACAGAAAAACACACAATCTCCATTATAATAAGATATATATATACTTTTCTGGCTAATATGGGAGACTGTTGGGAAACGCCTCCTTACTCTAAACCTATGTGAACAATTTTCCAATTATCCTTTCTTATCTCCGATCCACATCCATTCATTCCCAATTTCCTACTCACCTGCACAGCCGATGTGGCTCGGTAAGGTGTATGCAATTTTCTGACACTTCCGGTTTCAATAACCGTGCACCTATTGGCTGCACATCCGTCCTGTCGCGGGTACTTCCATAACACAATCCGGCGACCCACCTTACAGTTACAATAGTGAAAAGTCGGTCAACGCCATAGTTCAGATGAGTTACTTAGTATTGGCGCGGATTTATATCACAATTCTGATGATTATCAGCTGAAATGAATTTTGTTTTGGTTTGGTTTGTTTTGTTTTACGGCATATCAACCTCAGTGGGTCATTTAATGCCGATAAAGTTTTGAAATAAATCAATTCTTAATGGATAATACAATTTTTTTATAAATGAATTTTTCTATTTAACCCATAGATGGGACCCTAACAGGTACTACCACTCCGGGTCAAAGTGGACCAGGGAGCAATGGTGATGAATGGGGTGCTCCACCAAACCTCCACAACTGGAACCTCACCATCAGAGAGAGTTTAACGTCATTCCCAGGACATGTAGACCCACAGCCACCGCCTTCTAGCACCCATATGATAAAAAGGGGTTGGGACTTGCCATAAGGGCAATATGGTTGGGAGTAATTATATAGGTTCTAGGGCTTAACATGACCAGCCGATTGATCGGAGAGGGCCTCTCCGACCGCCCGTCTAGCCCAAGATAGGGTTAAAGTGGAGTATTGCATGTCATGAACTGCTCATCCACCTGGGTTCTATCCTTAAGCATCACGGGTCGCCACCCACGGCCAACAGGTGGCCCCATTGGGGGAGTCTTACCCCTATGCAGAGGTGCAGTCGATGCATTCCAATGCCCCAGCAGACAGGGCGGTGAAATGAATTGTTGGCGTGTGTTGCGAGACTTGAACTCTACGTGTCGGGTAACTGATTGGGATTTGGATTAAACCCTAGATCTGATCGTGTTAATCTGGTCAGAAAGATTTAATATTGTTTCTCAGAAATTTGCAGATGAGGCGTGATGATTAGTATTATCTGCGTTATTCGGACTATTGTCCTCATCTTCATTGTTATCTGTACATCTTTTCGGTCGATATGCCCTCCGGCCTTCTTGAGAAAGATTTAAGAAAGTCTTCTTTTTTCCTGAACTACCTGTTCCTTGAGTAGGGGTTGGTTGGCTGGATTTTACGGCATGTTAACACTTGTTGGGTTATTTTATGCCAAAGACATTTTTTATTCATTCTTGATGAGTACACATTTTTAACACATCTTTGAACTCTTTATTTCTCACTCTTTTTACTATTTAACTTAGAGTTAGGATCTCAACAGGTACTACCACTCTGTGTCAGGCTGGACCTGGGAGAATTGATTCATTAGATGCTGTTTACCTCTTCTTTGAGTATATTCTGTTTTTAAAAGTTCTGCTTAAAAAAGAATTGTTTAAATTTTTTTAAATCAATACTCATCAAGAACGAATAAAATAAAAGGTCTTCGGCATTACATAACTCAATAAGGGTTAACATGCCATAAACTTCAACTAACCAACCAATCAAATAAGAGGCTTATTCAATAAATAAAGTGAATACAATTTTAGCATGTTCAAAATACAATCTAATGTTTTAACTATTTGTTAATAATTTTTGTTTGCTGTTTACATTTTACATAGTGGGTGGTGAGAAAGAGTCCCGGAGAATCGTGCCGCTAGCACGACGTGATGATAATGATGATGATTGATCGTTATGTGGAGGATGTGGTGACTAACATATTAAAATTAAGTATTCACTTTTTAAATATCATATTGCTTATCATTTGGATAGGTCGGTGTGTTTATTGTGAAAATTTTACAACGGAAATGTGTGCAAGTTAAGCCCCATTTACCAAAAACGTATTGATTATATCCCTGATTATATCATACAATACACACTGTCAAAACATGGTGCTCTTGGTTTTGGTTTAGTTTTACGGCATATCAACCATTTTCGGGTCATTTAATGGCGAATTGATATTCGGTTTATTACACTGAGTTTGCTTAAAATTGTCACCCATGTAATTATTGAACAGGTTCATCGCTGCCTAACTTTGGTGATCTAGCACGAACCGGTGCTTTCAATGTGACCTAACCGTAAGCCTTATCTTCTTAGGTAAGCAGGTAATCATGTGAGACTTAGGAAGAGTATCTGAAGGAAACTCATGAGGGAAAGCTTTCCAAATACCAAGAGTGTATAAGCCAGGGTGGGCATTAGGGTAGGTCGATTTCTCACTTTTTAAAAATAGTAAATTGTCCACCTATGCGAAAGTTAACCAATTGGATTTTTTTGCTGATCAAGTGAAATATTTTTGGAACAAATTGCTTAATCAGATTAAAAACGGTAGTAGTGCCAAAAAATTAAGATTGGATGATTTTAGAATTAATGACAAAAAGAAATAAGGACATTTTTGGGAACTATTGCATGAATTACAGAATCTGATTTGTATATAGATATTGTATAGGTAGGTCAATTTTTCACTTTTTAAAAATATCAATGTCCATCTATGCAAAAGTTAGTATACTGAATACTGATACCAAAAATTAGATCATTGTTGAGAGGGAGTGAGACGTAATGTCATTAGTGTTATCCTTACTACAAGATGTCCTAATGAACAGAATGCTCGATATGGAAATTTATCCAATTATTCCCCTTAGACTATTTAGTTTTTCCTATTTTCTCATACCGTCGTTGGTAATTTGATTCCTAGTGACCCCAAATAAATTCAGGACTAAAATGAAATACTACCACTGGATTCCTCGTAAAATTCAACCTTAGAAAGGTTTTATTTGATCTTGGTACAAGAAGGTTCCCGATTACGACAAGAAGGTACTCGAGTGCGAGGAGGTTTCCGGGTCCGACAATAAATACCTTAAGAAGGTCGGAGGGCACATCGGCCGAAACGTACATATAACAATGAAGATGTGGACAATAGTCTGAATAATACAAATAATACTAGAATGAAGTTAATGAAAATTATTCATACCAATTTAAAGATATCAAGAACTTGAAACATAGAAAATGTTATCCAAATGTCTTGTTTCGACATTAAATGACCCGAAAAGGGTTGATATGCCGTAAAACAAACAAACCAAACCAAACAAAAAAAAATTTCATTTGAGGCTATTCAAATTAGTGTTACGTTAAAAAGTAAGATTCAAGATTGAACAGAGGTCTGTCATCAAATTTTTGTTGGTTGAAAAGTACAAACCATGTGAAATTTACAGAAGAATGTGTGCTGTTTAGTACAGCAAAATGTTTGCAAATGGGCTCAACATGGGTTTGCCACAATAAACCTGAGTCGCAAAGACAGTCCCTAGCGTGGAGACACACCGACTCTCCGTTAAAGAAAAAATGACACCTAGCTATTGATTTATTTGAATAAGGTAACAATTGTATGTTGAATTATTTGGATATAAGGCATGGGTCAAATGGTCACTCCTAAATATAGACTCGTTGACTACCACGTGACCTGGGGTAGATTTCTATTGTCCAATCACTGGCACTGCTGCTGCTGCTTCTGCTGTATTAATAGAGGCACCATTCTAAACTTATGTCATTGACACTTGGATTCTCTTGGACGTAGGACTTACAAAGAATACTCTAAAACCGGATTCTTATTGGCTTGCTTACTTACTTACTACATCTGGAACTAAGGATGCCGACCAGATACTTAACATTGTAAACAGTGCTTCCTATTGCCAACTCCTTGCCAAATCATCATACATATTGAAATAAAAAAAGTAATGTCGTCGGGGCGGCCTAAAGTTGGTATCAGCCAATTAGCGAGGGAGTCTATCCCCTTTTCACTTGCACTAGACCAAGGAGATTATTTTAGCGTCTGAGGTGAAGTGCCACACCTACCGTCAGCTCCTTACTTTAACGCATAGATCTCTGTGCTACTCATACGCTGAGTTGGTGAGGACCGGTATCAAATAAGAAACTTTGAGGTTTCTAACCGAACGCTCTACCGACTGAGCTAACTCGCCCCCCCCCCTGTACAATTGTACCTGCTAAAATATTCCAGGGATTTCAAGAAAATCAACTAAGGCAAGTGAATAACACCTGTGGGTCGTGATAAACTAATTCGCTCACTGAACTTCAAACCAAACCCTTTATTCAATCCATTGGAGTAGATTGTTCTCCTTCAATTACCCATGACTGGATACAAGTATTATTTTTGTCCATGAGGATTGAACCAGAAACCTACCGATGACTATTAATTATTAACAATTCTATGTCCAATTGGACTTGTATCCAGTTATGGTTAATGGAATGAAGTCTCCTAAGTTCAACAAGAAACCCCTGAAGAAGGTTGAAGAGCACATCATCCAAAACATTGTGTATATAACAATAAAGAAAGAAGAGTTCAATAAATCTAAATAATACAAATTATCAAGCCTGAAATCGGGGGTCACAAATTCTAGGGTTAGTCAGAAGTTATGCAATATTTTGATGAAGTGAGGCACAATTCAGCAGCACCGGATGCTTTTACTGAGGTCCTGAAGGTGATGAACAACAGTGGACTCAAAAAAAACCTATCTCACCTGATACTCTCTGAGAATAACTCACTAGATTAGTCTCTATTGGTCAGAGCCTTGGAATCAACAGTTTTAGGCTTACTACCAACCACAGCAGTTACCTTACATGGCTTGAACTGTTTCAGTCACCTGTGCAAACTGGCCTGTATCAAAATAATGCAAAACTTTTCACCCAATCTATTACTTAAATTCCATTTCATTTTACAGGAAAGTTTCATCTTTTAAATCAGGTGTCACAAATTCTGAGGTGAATTCATTGTGAATTCGGGCACGTGCGGCTATAGGCCGCCCCCACTTCTAATTCATTAAAAAAAAAAAGGATTTTCTTTGATACGCAAAGAGGTGGAAAATATATAATTTTACCCTTGTACAAAAAAAAATAGATGTGGTGATGGGTCTTTCGTCTTTGGTTATTTACCACGTACCCCACGTGTACGGGTTAGGCACAATGCCCTATTAATGTGGGACCACTCACAAGCCGTGACTCATGGGTGGCGGGTGCAAAATATGCGTTGATCCCGTCGGCATTCTCCCTCAAGGGGGGGGGGCTCAAGCACTGGGCAATACACACAGCACTGCTCCTTTAAATCGAGGAGGCATGTATTGCCTGTGGCGATAGCCCCCTGGGATCAACCCTATTAGCTTGTAAGGTCCAGGGCCGAAGCCACTTTTATAGGTATACTATATGTCGGATTTGTTTCTAGTGACTAGTTTGGGGAGGATGACTTTCCGACTAGTGGTAATACAGTGACGTTGAAACTCTAGGCTCGATATGAAAAGTAGAAAATTGTTAGTTGATTTATCACTTGCTTCTTATCAAAGTCTTGGGTATCTAACAGTACTAGGTTGCAACGAATTGCCTTTGAGTCGTTGCTTACAAGCACCGTGCGTACGTACGATCTTGTAAAATTAACTTATTAACTTAAATAACAGATGTGTTAATAGCTAGAAAAATAAGGACAAGCGTTGGAGGAGTGAAAGGCTTCCCTTTTTTTCTTTTCCCACTGTCTTGGCAAACGTACCGTATTTGACGGCATATAAGACGCGCGGGCATATAAGACACCCCCTCCCCATTTCAGCAGGTCAGGTCCAGGAAAAAAAGTGTTTAATGTATTTAAGCATAAATTGTTGAAAACAGTCTAGCTGTGCATTACACAAGCAGAAACATAGCTGTATAAAAGCAATTTGGCAGTACAAGCAAGTAATAAGCATACAGAAGACATCTCAAAGTACTGAGCGTAAGCTGGGTTAGTGAGCCTCATAGAGAAGATTAGCCTAGACCTACGGGAGGTCTCAAATTTCACCTACGATGTATAAGACGCAGGGCAATTTTTTTAGCCAAAATTTTGGAAAGAAAGTGCGTCCTATTTGCCGTCAAATACGGTAAGTAAAGTCATCGGGGTGACCTAAAGTCGGTATCAGCCAGACAGCGAGGGATTATATCCCCTTTTCACTAGCGCTATACCAAGATGATTTTGTTGGCGTCTGAAAGGGTGCGACGCACCTAATATCAGCTCCACACTTTACTGCACAGATCTAGGTGCTACTCATACACAGAGTTGGCGAGGGCCGGTATCGAACCAAGAACCTTGTTGTTCCTCGTCAGGCGCTCTAGCGACTGAGCTAAACCGGCTCTCAACCGTGATTTACAACAACAAAAATGTGGTGTGGTGGAAAAATTAACCTCTCTGTTTCTTGGTTCGACGACCAACAAACAATAGCATGGATTTTATTACCTCCCCCACACACACACACACACACTCACATCGAGCATGCATCGAGGTAAGAGGAAAATTACGACAAATATCCTGCTGAAACGTTCTCGGCCCTACCAGAAAAAGAATTACTCATTGCTATGCATTATGTGGCATCAAGTATACCTAGCGAATACGGGAAATATTTGAACAGATCTATTTGAACCACAAATGGGATACTATTACTCCGGGTCAGAGTGGACCTGGGAGGAATGGAAATGAAGCGGTACTTCACACTCCTCAGCTCCACAACAGGAGCCTCATTCTCAGTTGCTGTTTAGTGTCATACCAAGGGCACCGGTTTTGGAAGGGAGTCTTATCCCACCACAGGGGATACAATCAGCATGTTCTAAGCCCAGCCGACAGAACAGAGAACAGTTGGCACCATTATAGTATGTGGCCTACCTTTTGAATGTGGCCTACGAAATCATGTCTCTCTTATAGTATGTGGCCTACCATAAAAAGCATATTATAAGGTTATGTTAATAACTCCTGACCCCTAATCCTAACCCTATTCAGAATTTAGAATATTTTAAAATTAAATAGATGTCTGATTCATTTAAATTACGGATACATTATTTTTTTAAATTATTCTTAATTACTATATACAGCTTATGACTGAATTGCATTTCTTGAAATTGAATATATGTGAAAAAAATTAGTTTCAATAAATTACCTACTACTTATATCTATAAATATACTCTTACTGAGGTAGGACACATTCAAATTGGGTAGGCCACATAGTATAACAGAATCAAAAAGGTAGGCCACATACTATAACGGCACCGAACAGTTTTGGATTGATCAGGAAAAACAGGAACAAGTTTTGGACCATATTTAGGCACCTTTAGGCACCCCTTTTTGATCTCGATTAAGAAAGGACATGTTTTTCATTTACACCGTCAATATCCGGTTGTTTGTTAGGGGTTATGGTTAGGGTTAGGGGTTAGTGTTAGGGGTTAGTTTTATAATTCTTAAAAATCTAAAAATCGTCTGTTAAAACAACCGGATATTGACGGTGTAAATGAAAAACATGTCCTTTCTTAATCGAGATCAAAAAGGGGTGCCTAAAGGTCATATGGTCCCAAGTTCACACTGTACCTCTTTTTGCAAAGATTCTGCAGTTGACTGATTTCAAAAGCCTTAAAGGGTCGAGTAAACTTCAAATACACTTCTAAGATTTCTCTAAAGTTGTACCAAATGCTAGGAACTTCTGCATTAACCTAATACAGAACAAAATTGAGTTTTCAAAAATTTGAATATCTATGAGCATGGATTCCATTACCTGCCCCCCAACCCCCAACCCCCACCCCTAATCGAGCATTCATCCAGGTAAATGTAAAATTACGCGAAATGTCCTGCTGAATGTCTCTAGGCCCTATCATCAAATGAATTACTAATTGCTATCAAAAGACAAAAGAATTGTCGTTTTATTTTTATCAGAGAGATCAGATTTGTAATCGGTCGATAAATTTTCAATAGCAGTCCATGTTTTGACGTCACTTTCCGTAGATGAATTATTACTATCGAGGTGTTGGGTCAGTAAAATGGTAATTCATGTGTATAGAGTGAGTGAGGGAGAGGCTCTCTGTGATTGGATATACCAGTCACGTGATGAGCCCAGAAGTATTGGCGCAAAATATAAAATCCTGACAGAAAGATTCCACCAGCAGTTCCAGGAGGCAGCAACATTAAAAAATCTCCGAGAGTCAATCCTAATAATCATCTCACAATACGGCAATTGTTTTTGAAATCCTTCAATATGTTTTTAGGGGTGGTTCATGAAATTCTCAGTACCTTCTGGTGTAAACATTGCTTATAGAATTATTTTCTTGATCGGCTTTTCTTAAAGTTAATCCAATTGCTCCAAATTTAGTCCACCCTGTCGGCTGGGGCGTTAGAATGCATCGACTGCACCTCTGCAGAGGGATAAGACTCCCCCAATGGGGCCACCTGTTGGCCGTGGGTGGCGACCTGTGATACTTAAGGATAGAGCCCAAGTGGATGAGCAGTTAATGACATGCAATACTCCACTTTGGCCCTATCTTGGTCTAGACAAGCCCTAGCACCTATATGATTTTCCCAACCCTATTGCCTTTATGGCAAGCCCCAACCCCTTTTTATCATATGGGTGCTAGAAGGCGGTGGCTGCGGGTCTACATGTCCTGGGAATGACGTTAAACTTTATCTGATGGGGAGGTTCCAGTTTTAGAGGTTTGGGGAATGTGGAGCACCCCTTCATCACCATTGCTCCCTGGTCCACTCTGACCCGGAGTGGTAGTACCTGTTAGTCTCCCATCTATTGGTTAAATAGAAAAATGTATTCATAAAAAGTTGATTTATTTCAAAACTTTATCGGCATTAAATGACCCACTGAGGTTGATATGCCGTAAAACAAACCAAACCAAACCAAATTTGGTTAAATTAGATAGAGTTTAACGTCAAACCAGGACAATGAGACCCTCAGGCACATCATTGTGGCACATAAATGATAAATCTATTAATAATGGAGATTGTCTGTATTTCTGTCTGTAACAAAAACTATGTCATAGCTCTACGTCACGGCTTACGTCACAATATTCTTATGCTATATACACCCAAAATTTGAGTAAGCAATTTTAAAAATTGTTTTTTTACTCTCGTCCCTTTTTTTACAGTAACAAGAAGTTAAGAAAAAAGTTTACAAATAAATAAATACCTACGATTTTGTGGAAAATTGATGTGGAAAATATTCAAAATAATTGTTTGATTATTACATGCACGCAGCATTTTATTTGAGAGGGACGGGGCTCAGTTTTCATTTCAAATTGTTTTATAATTTTTCTTACTCCTTTAATAAATATGAGGATTTTGCTTACTTATGATACAAACCCTCTGACATTGAATTTTTAACTCCCGCCCTCTCAGGCAATGTTTTTTCAAAAATTAATTTTTTACGACGCCCAGAGGGTGTTTTCTGTTGCTAGTGTTTATAATAAAAAATCATGTAACTATTCTTGATACAACTACCAGGACCTGTGGATATACAATAGTATGATTATTTAATTATCACAACGTTTGATTTGTTTAATTAAGAGCTATTGCGAATAGTTCAATATGTAAGAAGTATAATAATCTTTATTTTAAGTCTCTCTCTCTCTCTCTCTCTCTCTCTCTCTCTCTCTCTCTCTCTCTCTCTCTCTTGTCCTTTCATTATGTTCGATTGGAACAGATTAAAATCACCACATCCACACGCTCACCCCCTCTCTGTATCTTTTTCCTACTCGCTTTCTCTCCAAGCGAAACGGTTATCATCAGAGGTGGGTAATGATTATTATCGTCGTAAATGGAATCGGTAACCTGAGTTCAAATCCCGGACGAGGCTATTTGCATTTAATTTTGTGCTAAAGCCCTTCACAAATACAGAAAGCATACACCATTTCATAATAACTAAAACAAACATTTTATTAACCGTTTACGTTACGTTTACATGCAGAGAGGTAATACCTCCTCCCAAATAAAGATATGGACCTAAGGCCATGTAAAACTGTTTCAGGGTGGGCCCCGTAGCTCTTAAGGAATATCCTGTTTATCATCGTCAGACTTAAATACTTAAAAGTATCGTCAGGGTTTGAAAAATTTTGCAGTGGGTAGGAGTTTTTTTAATTTACTTCTTTAATATTTTCCAGCCATTTAATTCATGCCGCCAACCCGTCCTTCGAGATGGGGTCCGGTGTGCTTCGGCCACTGGACCGGTGTGTTAAATTAATAGCGTCGATCTCAGGGGGCTCTCCCCCTAGGCAATACTTTCACCCTCGATTTAATGGGACAGGGTTTGGTTTATTGCCTAGCGCCTGAGGCGCCCCCTCGGGGGGAATGCCGACGGGATCGACGCAAATTTTCCACCTGCCATCCAGGAGTCTCGGCTTGTGGGTGGTACCACGTAAAAAGAGCCTTTGTGTCTGACCTTGAACAAGTGGGGGACGAGGAAAATATAGCCATTTAATTCATGGCTGTGTCTCTTTAACGGCATACAAACTCTTTACCGGTTATTTTATGCCAAAGCCATACTTGTAGAAGAAAATTAGCTGTACTATTTAAAACATATATGATAAAAATGGTCGGGGTTACCATGAGTAAAATAGGCTCGGGACAATCTTATAGGTGGTCTTGGCATGGCCAGTCAATTGATCGGAAGGGCACCTCTAACCGCCCGTCTAGCCAAAGTAATGACTAAAGGGAAGTGTTGCATATAATGGACTGCTCAGCCACCAGGATTCCGTCCTTAAGCATCGCGTTGTCCAACTTGGTATACAAGATAAGTATGCATCGATTTTGAAAATGGCTATGTAACATGGGGCTTGCTCAGTCTGTAGAGCACTCTCTTAGGTATTGCAAGGTTCTTAGTTCGATACCGGTCCCCGCCAACTCAGCGCATGATTATGTAATCTGATCCGTGTGGTAAAGTGGGGAGCTGACGGTAGGTGTAGCGCACTACTTCAACAAAAACAATCTCTCTGGTCTAGCACTGACTAAAATGCGATAGACTCCCTCGCTGTCCGGCTGATACCGTCAATAGATAGGCCTGTTGAGAAATTTGGTATATATATATTTACCAACCCCTCCGCACGAGCTGGATATGACACAAGGTCAATTTCTTAAGCGGAGTTCAACAGGTTTGAATTCAGAGTTTTCCGTCTCCTAGACCGGTTGCCTAACCAAGGTTAAAGAGCCCAGTCTGCCCTACTATTTACCCATAGCTGGAGGGAGAGTAGGATTCATACCTTTCCCAAGGGTATTAGCGTTAAGTAATTTGGTATATAAGGTGTCTGATGAATACCCGCTCCTACTCATAGACTAGGCCAGAATCATGTGATCTAACTCTTGGTCAGTCACTGGCAGTGCTCTGAGGCTGATACAATACTTAACCCCGACCCTACTGGTCATAATTACGCCGACGCCCATGGACGACGGACATAGGATTAAATCACTGGACCTTTACTACTACGTAGGATAGGACTTATACACTTACCAAAGGATTCTATAACACAGGACTTTCTTTAAGCCCTTTTCAACTGGCCAAGGATGACATTTAAAAACTTTTCAAGGCCACCCGCCAATTTTTATGCGACATAAGTATCACATCTAGAGAGTATTTAAGTTTTGACTTTGATAACGATTGGGTGATTTCAAACATTGTTCAGACTTCAAGACTAAATCTTTTTTTATTGCTTTTGTTGTCCATACAATGTTCCAGTCGATCCGCTACAGAAACTATCGACACAAAGAGTAGTAAAAAATAATTTATGTACATAATTGTGAATGATAAATAATAGAATTTAATAACAAAAGAGAGAGAGAAAACTATCGAATCGTGATAGATATGAATTGGAGCATTAATCTGAAGAAAGAAAATCGTCAAAATGAAAGTTTTCATTGTCGCTTTCTTCTACATCTCCTTTTGGTTTCTTTCTCTTCTTTCTGTCTTTAAAAAAAATAATTTTCCATCTCCCCCACTCTCTCTCTCTCTCTCTCTCTCTCTCTCTCTCTCTCTCTCTCTCTCTATCTATCTATCTATCTATCTATCTATCTATTTTTTCCTCTTTTCTTCGTCCAAGATTCTCTCTCTCCTCCCTCTCTCCTAATCTTTTCAATACTTTCACTCATCGTAACCTTTCACTATTATCCCTTGAAATCAACATCTCTCTCTCTCTCTCTCTCTCTATCTATCTATCTATCTCTCTCTCTCTCTATATATATATATATATATATATATATATATATATGTGTGTGTGTGTGTGTGTGTAGAATTAAACAAAAGACACATCTCCTGTTTAACAATTTTATTTTTGATCTTTTCGAGTTTTCTGGCCAACTTTTTAATATTTGGGTGGAATTCGTGGATAAGTCCACCAAAGTTCAGATCCCAAGTACCTTCGGCACTCCACATTAATATAATTTTTTTAAAGAACTGGAACACATCACCCCTGATGATGGCACTTCGAAGTGCCGAAAGTATTCGGGACAGGCGGTGGCTGCGGGTCTACATGTCCTGGAAATGACGTTAAACTCTATCTGATGGTGAGGTTCCAGTTTTGGAGGTTTGGGGAATGTGGGGCACCCCTTCATCACCATTGCTCCCTGGTCCACTCTGAACTAGAGTGGTAGTACCTGTTAGGGTCCCATCTATGGATTAAATAGAAAAACATGAGTTGATAAACAAACTTGTATTATCCATTAAGAATTGATTTATTTCAAAACTTTATCGGCTTTAAATGACCCACTGAGGTTGATATGCCGTAAAACAAAATCAAACCAAACTTTTTCCTTTCTTTTTGTTTATCTTTTGTTTTCTTTTCTCTGATTTCTGTGTCGATTTCTGACCCAAATATTAGCATCTACACCTCACCGAATTGACGGGTGTTCTTTCGTACAACGGACATTTTTTTTTTTTTTTTGATCTGATTGAAGCGTCAAAAACATTTATTGCTTAATTGTCCATTTTTCTTTTATAAAGCTACAGATCGGACAAAAAAAAATGATAAGAATTTACTGAGCCGTGTAAAAAGCAAGATCTTATCGACTCATATTTTTTTTTTTTTTTATACCTTTCGGTCATCTTAATGTACTGATCCATTGATTAATTTGTAATATATTTCTCGCTAATGGAAGAAAAGAAGACCCATATTAAACACACCCACAACCACACAGACCCACATACACGCATAATATATGCAAATATATACGTAAAGTCACATAAAAATACTCACACACACACACACTGACACACACACACATATATGTGTTTGTGTAATATATATATTATATATATATATATATATATATATATATTAGCAAATATATGCACCCTCCGGGTGCAAGTATTTAAGTTTTAATGTAACGAAATATCGTATTAAATTAGAAAGTCTAATAAGAATGCAGATAAAAAGATATGTAACAGAGTGGAAAATAGATAGAAAAATAGAAATGAAACTTACTCTTCCATCACTCCCATCTTTCATTGCTGAATTTTACTTATTTAACTATTTAGTTAAATTAGGAAATAAAGAATAAAATGACAGTTATTTTTTCTTGTTAATGGATTTCATTTAAGATTCATTGAAGAGATTTTTGCTTATATTCATTAAAATAAAACCAAACAATTAGAAATCAATAATACTAAGCACATATTTAATAAAATCACATTTTTAATATCAATATGCAAATTAGCCTTCCCATTCACACTGTAAACTGCTATTTTTTGTATATATAAATACAATTGCATGTTATTTGTATGTAAATCTGGCCAACGCCAGGGGTCCAGTGGCTTCGGCCCTGGATCTTTACGAGTTAATAGCGTCGATCCCAGGGGGCCATCCCCCCAGGCAACACCTGCCCCCTCGATTTAAAGGGGCAGGGCTGGGTTTATTGCCCAGTGCCTGAGGCGCCCCCCTTGAGGGGGAATGCCGACGGGATCGACGCAATTTTTTCACCTGCCACTCCATGAGCTTCGGTTCGTGGGTGGTCCCACGTTAATAGGGACTTTGTGCCTGACCCGTACAAGTGGGGTACGCGGTAAATACCATGTAGATATGGACAACACTAATAAAAAGGTGAAGCAATTTTATTAATAATTGAGGTTTAAATATAAATAAAATCATGGAGAATGTCATGTAAATAACGAAGGGAATTGTGACTTGAGTAGTAATATAGTTTCGGTTACAGACAGAAAAACACACAATCTCCATTATAATAAGATATATATATATATATATATATATATATATAGTTTATAGATAAATATATAATAGGGTGAGCTGAAACCTCTATTAAAGACACCCACACACGTATGCGCGCATAAGATATGCAAATATATACGTTAAGTTAAATACAAATACGCACACACATATATGCGTGTAATATATTATATATATATATATATATATATATATATATATATATATATATATGTGCGTGTGGGTGTGCGTGTGTGTGTGTGTAAAATGAAAATGGAAGTAAATCCGACGGTATGTTGAAAAGAGAAATAAAAGAAAGAAAGTATTGAATGGATAAAATAGGATATTTTAATTAATTTAATGTACACGTGGTTCGGTCAGGAGTTTAACCATGTGTACATTATTCAATCTATTATTATTTTTAAATGAAAAAATGAAATGAAATAATAATAATAGAAAAAATGTAGAAATGTTCGGCACACAAAGAAATATCGACCTTCCTCAAAGTATATATATATTATATAATATATATATATATATATTACTTCCTCAGAGTATATATATATATATATATTATATATATATATATATTGTGTGTGTGTGTGTGTGTGTGTGTTTGAGTGTGTTTGTGTGTGTGTGTGTGTGTGTGTGTGTGTGTGAAATGGCACAGGCAAGAAACTGTCAGTAACAGTAACCATGCACCGTGGGCCTCATGTCAACACTACCCTAACTTATATATATATATATATATATATATATATATATATAGAGAGAGAGAGAAGAGAGAGAGAGAGAGAGAGATCTTTGGGTAGAAATAGATCTATAACCACAAAAATGGCCGAATTTTAAGCCTTTTTCTTTACCAATTATATTGCTCGGTTCAATAATATTAAACATCGAGCTCTCAGTTGGACCTGTACTACTCTAACTATTGGAAGTAAGGTTCAACTTAGATTCATCCTATTCTCATCTTACTTGGTAACCCATATATATATATATATATATATATATATTATATATATATATATTTTGTGTGTCTGTTGTGTGTGTGTGTGTGTGTGTGTGTGTTTATAAACGTATACTTGTGATGGGTTATGTGTTAAAAGTCAGAGATGATGGTGATAATACTCCCGCTTTTATTCACACAAGTACATACGCATATGTATGTGTGTATGTGTGCACGTACTCACGTGTGTGCTTAGAGAGAGAGAGACAGACAGACAGAGGTGATAATCCCACAGCTGTTATGGGCTACAACCCCAACACATATTATTCCTCCGGGGGAAACAGCCGTTCCTCTAGATGAGACATCGCGATAATTTGTTGTATATATAAGCCCCATTGAAAGAAAACAAAACATTCTATCTAATCAGTACACGATTTTTCCCGATTGAAAAGATTTTGATTAACTCTTATTCAGAATGAAAAATTGCTATTGAATCAAATAACACGACGCTTATCTTTTTTATCACAATTTTCTAATTAGAAAAATAGTTTATATATGTATATATGTATTGACGTATATGATATATGGGTGGGTACAGGTCTTGTATTTAGAGAGAATGTCGTTTTACCTGATCAATTAACAGAAAAAACTCTGAAGTCGTTTATCGGTCATACCTACTATCTACAGGTAGGTATGACCGATAAACCTACCTACACACATACACACACACACACACAATATATATATATATATATATATATATATATATATATATATATATATATATATATATATATAGTGTTTGAGATGGTCACTGTTTCAGCTTTTGCTGGAATGGCGTACCAAAGGCAGTATTAATTGGTAGAGTGCTCAATATAAAATAGAGCTGTTATATAATATAATAAGATAAATATATAAAGGTTTTACATATGTATTTATTAGGTGAGAAAGGAACATTCACGACCATATTGGTTTCATGCGATGCAATCATCAGGTGAAGATGTTTCAAATGCCATTTGAAACTTCTTCACCCGATGATTGTATCGCATGAAACCAATATGGTCGTGAATGTTCCTTTCTCATCTAATAAATACATATGTAAAACCTTTATATATATATATATATATATATATATATATATATATCGTTTTGTGTGCGTGTGTGTGTGTGTGTGTGTTGTGTGGAAAAGTAGGAAAACATGAGGTATTACAAAAGATGAGTTTATTCTTGATAGTGAAGTCGACGTTATAACGTTTCGGTTTATGCAAGCTTCGCCGAGACACGCGGTGAAATGTTGTGTGGTTGATTTGCAAAATAGGAGAAATACTGGTAGTATATGAAGAAAGGGGAGTTAATTCCCTATTCTACTATATAATATATATATATATATATATAATATATATAATAATATACCAAACTTGTTGGTAAATCCTCGCGTGAGAAAAAAAAACAGCAAATTGTTTGATTGTAAAAATATACTACCAAACATTACCCGGGGAGAAAAACATTTTTTGGGAAAAAAGAAAAGACCAAGATAATCGTACCAACCAAAAATAATCTATTGGTACAATATTAGGCCAAAAGAAAAAACAATGTATATATATATATATATATATATATATATATATATATATATATATATATATACAAACCGCCAGGAAACTAAAGCTAATAAGTAAAAGTGCCTCAATACCTATAGTTCCTGGCGTTTTGTATATATATTATATATATATATATATAGTATATATATATATTATATATATATACATTGTTTTTTTTCTTTTGGCCTAATACATTGTAACCAATAGATTATTTTTGGTTGGTACGATTTATCTGGTCCTTTTTTTTCTTTTTTCCCAAAAATGTTTTTCTCCCCGGGTAATGTTGGGTAGTATATTTTTACAATCAATTTGCTGTTTTTTTTTTCACCGCAGAGGATTTACCCCCAGTTTGGTATATTATATATACTATATATATATATACTTAATATAATATATGTAGATAGGGACTTAACTCCCCTTTCTTCAATATACTCCAGTATTTCTCCTAATTTGGCAAATCACCACACAACATTCACCGCGTGTCTCGGCGAAGTTGCATAAACCGAAACGTTATAACGTCGACTTCACTATCAAGAATAAAACTCATCTTTTGTAATACCTCATGTTTTCCTAACTTTTCCACACAACACACACACCACACACACAGCACACAAAAACGATATATATATATATATATATATATATATATATATATAAAGGTTTTACATATGTATTTATTAGATGAGAAAGGAACATTCAACGACCAATTGGTTTCATGCGATACAATCATCGGGTGAAGAAGTTTCAAAAATGCAATTTGAAACATCTTCACCTGATGATGCATCGCATGAAACCAATATGGTCGTGAATGTTCCCTTTCTCAACCTAAAAATACATATGTAAAACCTTTATATATTTTATCTATTTATTATATAAACAGCTTCTATTTTATATTGAGCATCTACCAATTTAATAGCTGCTTTGGTACGCCATTCCAGCAAAGCTGAAAACAGTGGACCAAATCATCAAAACACTATATATATATTATATTATATCTATATATATATATATATATAATATATTATAATATATATATATTGTGTGTGTGTGTGTGTTGTTGTAGGTAGGTTTAATCGGTCATACCTACCTGTAGATAGGTAGGTAATGACCGATAAACGACTTCAGAGTTTTTTTTCTGTTAATTGATCAGGTAAAACGACATTCTCTCTAAATACAAGACCTGTACCCACCCATATATCCATAATACGTCAATTCAATATATACATATATAATATTTTTTCTAATTTAGAAAATTGTGATAAAAAAAGATAACGGTCGTGTTTATTTGATTTCAATAGCAATTTTTCATTCTGAATAAGATTAATTCAAAATCTTTTCAAATCGGGAAAATCGTGTACTGATTAGATAGAATGTTTTGTTTTCTTTCAATTGGGGCTTTAATATATACAACAAATTATCGCGATGGTCTACATCTAGAGGAACGGCTGTTTCCCCCGAGGATAATATGTGTTGGGGTTGTAGCCATAACAGCTGTGGGATTATCACCGTCTGTCTGTCTGTCTCTCTCTCTCTAAGCACACACGGGTGAGTACGTGCCCCATACACACATACATATGGCGTATGTACTTGTTGAATAAAGCGGGAGTAAAATTATCACCATCATCTCTGACTTTTAACACATAACCCATCACAAGTGATACGTTTTTATAACCACACACACACACACACACACCACAGACACACAAATATATATATAATATATATTATATAATATATATATACTATAATATATGGGTTACCAAGTAAGATGAGAATAGGATGAATCTAAGTTGAACCTTACTGTCCAATAGTTAAAGGTAGTACAGGTCCAACTGAGAGCTCGATTTTAATATTATGTACGCAGCAATTATTGGTAAAGAAAAAGGCTTAAATTCGGGCCATCTTTGTGGTTATAGATCTATTTCTACCCAAGAATCTCTCTCTCTCTCTCTCAATCTACATCTCTCTCTCTTCTATATATATATATATATATTAATATAATGTATATAAGTTAGGGTAGTGTTGACATGAGGCCCACGGTGCTATGGTTACTGTTTACTGAACAGTTTTTCTTGCTGTGCATTTTCACACACACACACACACACATCACACACACACAAACACACTTCAAACACACACACACACACACACACACAGCATATATATATATATATATATATATATATATATATATACTCTGGAGAAGTAATATAATATATATATATATATATATATAATATATACTTTTGAGGAAGGTCGATATTCTTTCTTTGTGTGCCGAAAACATTTCTACAATTTTTTCTATATGTATTATTTCATTTCCATTTTTTCATTTAAAAATAATACAATGAGATGAATAGTTACATCATGGTTAAACTCTGACCGACCACGTTACTTAAATTAATTTAAAATTATCCTATTTTATCCATTCAATACTTTCTTTCTTTTATTTCTCTTTTCACATATCCGTCGGATTTACTTCCAATTTTCATTTTACACATCACACAGCACACCACACGCACTATATATATATAATAATAATATATATATATATATAATATATATATATATATATTACACGCATATATGTGTGTGCGTTTTTGTATTTAACTTAACGTATAATATTTGCATATCTTATGCGCGCATACGTGTGTTGGTTCTTATAGAGGTTTCAGCTCACACTATTATGATATTTATCTATAAACTATATATATATATATACTATATATATATATATCTTATTATGATATGGAGATTGTGTGTTTTTCTGTCTGTAACCGAAACTATATTACTACTCAGTCACGAATTCCCTTCGTTATTTACATGACATCCGCATGATTTTATTTATAGTTTAAAACCCTCAATTATTGAATAAAATTGCTTCACCTATTTTATTAGTGTTTGTCCATATCAGCATTGGTATTTACCGCGTACCCCACTTGTACGGTCAGGCACAAAGTCCCTATTAACGTGGACCCCCCACGAACAGAAGCTCATGAGTGGGAAGGTGAAAAAAATTGCGTCGGATCCGCGTCGCATTCCCCTAAGGGGGGGCGCCTCAGGCACTGGCAATAAACCCAGCCTGCCCCTTTAAATCGAGGGGGCAGGTGTTGCCTGGGGATGGCCCCTGGGATCGACGCTAATTAACTCGTAGATCCAGGGCCGAAGCCACTGGTACCCTGGCGGTTGGCCAGATTTATCAATAACAAATAAACAATGACATTGTATTTATATATACAAAAATAGCAAGTTTAACAGTGTGAATGGNATTCTCGAACTTTTAAAAATCAGAACAATTAGTTAATTTCTCATTAAATTAGACGTAGTCTTCGTCGATGTTGTGTTTCGATTTCGTCTTCTTTGTGACGATGTCGCATTCTGAATCTGGGTTCGGAATAATTTTACAAGTTATGAGAAAACAGATGTCCCTCACTCGAATCTAACCGCCATACTACAAATTAGAAATACATATAAAAACAATGAACTGGAATTAAAAAAAAAAAGCTCAGTACCATTTACGATAGTTGTATATCAACAAATTATGAAAACTATAATAATTATAATAAACCTCACTACGGTACTAAAAACTATAATACTTCCTCTACAGGACGTAAATATTATTTGTTACTAGCAGAACCAGTGGATATACCATGGTATGATAATTTAGTTATTACAACATTTGATATGCTTACTCAAGAGCTATTGCAATTTTCAATATGTAAAATGTATGATAATCTTCATTTAACTCTCTCTCTCACTTTTTTTCTTTCTTTCTTTCTTCTTTACGATTTCTCCTACTTCGTTCTGTCTTTCTTCTTTTCAATCTTTCTTCTTTCCTTTCTTTCTTCATAATTTCACTTTTCTTTTCTTTTGATTCAATTTTTTTTCTTCTCCACATTTCTCTTCCTTCCTTTCTTCACAATTTCATTTTTTCTTTAGCTTCTTTCTTCCTTTTTTTCTAGAATTTATCCTATTTCGTTCTTTCTTTTTTCTTTTTCTCTTTCTTTATTCTTTGTTTCCTCACAATTTCCCTCTTTCTTCTTTCACTTTCTTCCCATAATTCTCGTATTTCTTTATTCTTTTCCTTTATATTTGTCTCTTCTTTTGCTTCATAGTTTCTCTTTCTTTCTTTCTTTCTTTCTTTCTTCTTTCTTTCTTTATAATTCTATCCCGCTTCGCTCATTCTTTTACCTTCTCTATTTCTTTTTTTCTTCACAATTTTACCCTCTTTCCTTTCTTTCTTACAAAATGTCCTCTCCTTCTTTCTGTCTTTCTTTAAAAATGTCATCCTCTTTTTTCTTTGCTTTTTCTTTCTTAGTATTCTCCTGTTTCTTTCTTTTCTTTTTTTACTTTCTTCCTTTTTCTTTCTTTTTCATAATATTCCCCTTTTTCATTCTTACTTTTTCTTCACAATATTCTCTCATTTCCTTCTCACAATTTTCCCCTTTTTCTGTCTTTGTTTTCTCCACAATATTCTTCTCTTTCTTCTCTTTTTCTTTTTTCTTCACAATCCCCCCCCCTTTTTTCTTTTTTTTTTTTCTTTTTTCTTCTTCATAATATCTTCCAATTTCTTTCTTTATTCTCAGAATAAAATCTAGCAACATATCGGTCACATTCAAAAAAAAATCTTCTACCATTACTAACAGACACAGGAAATATCATTAACCCTAACTCAACATTTATATAGACATTTCCCATATTGAATCGCATTAAACTTTATCTGGTGGCCAAAGCAAAAATAAGATAAAATAAAAGATGGCGAAATGAATAAATGAGTGAAAGAAAAAACTATGTTAAATGTTATAAACCTTGTACAATGATATCAAATTCCGTCAAATGAAAATATTGTCGACAGGAAAATTAACAAAATACACCAGAAGTAACAAAACACCACGTACTTAACATTTTGAAAAGAAACGTGCTAGGCTTTTCTTAAAAAAATGTAAAAGCTTTCTTCTCAAATTTATTATACCACTTTTAAAACGCGATGTCTCTTCTTGATCATACCAAATGCCTGTAATATTTACAGGTGTGGACAATGTAATAAACAGTTTCAAACGTGGAGCTTAAAAACTATTTCAGATATAGATACACATTTTTTAAGCAAAACAATTGTTTATAATTAATGTTTTCGGCAGTACCAGAAGAAACCTTTTGTCAATCCTGCCTTGTTGGTGGGGGAAGGGTTAGAATAAGCTAATATACGCTCCCACAAGCATACACATGTTGGTATGACATTAAACTACATCGCGTAATGTAATCACAGAATTCTAGAACAATTATGAGTCTCTTGTTACCCTTTGGCATTACTCCCAGACCCACTCGGACTAGAGTAACTGTTAGTGTTCGTGTTAAGTTTGCTGACCGCCATCCTTGGCCAGTTGTAAAGGACTTAAGTAAGTAAGTAAGTAAGTAAGTGTAACGTAGCGGCGTCGTCACGGTACCAAATAGATATATGTTGCATAGCCTCTTTACCGGCACTAAATATCTATATGGTATATACTTCTCTTACTTCTTACCTCTGGTCTATTCTTCCGGCCGTCTTTGATCGTCTATCTTCTATCTTGTCTGGGTATCTCTCAAGGTCTCGTCTTGGGCTTCTATGGAGATTTCCCGGTCTGGTTTCTGTGGGGATCATTCCTTATCAGAAGCCCTGTGTCATTGTTAGCTTTTAGTAATAACCACAAGACTTCGATTACCGATGATGTTTACTTTATTCGTTAGATCCCCGAGACCAGACAATCACGCAGTGAGACTCACATCTTGCTAGCTTCGCTTCTAACTCTAACTCTAACTGCAACTGAGTTGCTTACTCCTTAAACCGGAAGGCTTCTATCGGGGTTCTGTTTCTCACGATTTATCCCCAGAAACGCAAAGTGAGATCGAGGTCAAGCCGCTGCACTCACCCTCAAGGCCATCAGCTTGCACTATATTATTTCTACTCTATTGTCATAATCATTAGGTATCTAATGATTATGTAACATAAGTCCTGCAATTAGAATCCTTTTGGTAAGTGAATAAGTAGACCAACGACTCCCAACAATGTGCTGATGTAAATGCTCCATTAGACTTTGATATATACATATATCCCCAGAAGTTTGAAAATGAAAATAAAAATTATGTATGGAAACTTAAAACGCCCTATATGGTTGAAACAAAGTGGGCGTTCCTGAATAACACTTTTCATAATTACTTGGTTGACCAGGATTTAAACCCTCTATTATAGATCCTGTTTATATACAAGGAAATAAACAAAGAAATGGCAGTAATTTTATTAGTATTTGTTAGATAATATTCTAATGCTTGAAAAACGGAAGCTGGTTTAATAAAAATTAAAAATAGTTTAAGTTTAAAATTTAAAATGACAGACCTGGAAGCGTTCTTGGTTTTTAGGGATACAATTTGAACATAGTGAAAATACTATTAGAATGACTCAATCTAGAATATTGAAAGATTGTTGGTCAAATTTAAAGATGCACGAGTGTAAGACCCGAAATACTCCATGCGAATTGGATATAAATAAAGTTTGATAATGAAAATGAATTGAGTGTAGTTAAGATCTGAACAGCCTGTATAAATATCATAACAGCAGCAGAGTACTACCATGGTCACATGATTATTGCCGAGTCTATAAGTGGGACGGGGTCCAAGCACTCACCTTATATACAGAATAAAAGTCAACAGTTCTATCTAGGATCAACTATAATTGATGAGTTTATTATTTGCTCCTTTTGAGTTTTCACAATCAGCATTAGCTGATGGGTCTTTCACTGGAGTCTGAGTGACAGCAAGTCTCCTCAGGTCTCCAGGACTCTTCTGAGTATTCTGGCAGATTGCAGCAGTGCAGCGTTCTGGATGAGTTTCAATCCTTCCTCTGATATCCAACTTTCAAAACCTTTCTAATCCTTTTGGGACTGTTCCAAGTGCACCAACTACAATTGTATTACTTTCACTTTCATATTCCATAACTTTTTCAGCTCTCTTATTATATTATTATTATTATTATTATTAGCAGCACATCTGTGGATATACACAGTATGATATTTTTTTAAATACGTTTGATATGTATACTTTAAGAGTTTTTTTTAAAGTTCAATATGTAAAAGTCAACAATGCTTGATTTAACACACACACACACACACACACACACACACACAACACACCACATACCCTCTAACTCCTCCCTGCCACTCTCCTCTCTCCTCTCTCTCTCTCTCTCTCTCTCTCTCTCTCTCTCTCTCTCTCTCTCTCTCTCTCTCTCCATCATCCACATTCCATTCCATCGAAACAGATAATATTATCGCTTCGCTCGCACTCGTATTTCCCCTTACTTATAACCCATGTGCCACACTTTAGTACCTCAATTCCCCCGCCTAAACCCCTCCAGTACAAGCTTTCTCGCGATTGGAGGTGGGGAAATAAAGTGCGACACACTTAGGTAGTACTAGCGTATTAAATTCTTATCAAATAGGAATATTCCTTAAAACATATAATTTCTTTAAAAATTGATTGAATTCGGCATTAAATAACACAACACATGTTGACATGCCGTACAAAAAAAAACGAACCAACAAACATATTATAGTTAGGTGCCAAAACTAAACCAATTAAAAGATTGTGTGTGTTGAATGAGAAACGGCATTTTTGAAGACATTTCATGTAACTGCCTTAAACAAGACACTCTATCTCTGATTAGTACAAAAAATTTGAAACACCATCATATCTATCAAATATATATATATATATTTACCAACCCTCCGCACGAGCAGGATGCGACACAAGGTCAATTTCTTAAGCAGAGTTTAACAGTTTGAATTCTGAGTTTTCCTTCTCCTAGACCGGTTGCCTAATCAAGGTTAAAGAGCCCAGTCTGTCGTACTATTTACCCATAGCTGGAGGGAGAGTAGGATTCATACATTTCCCAAGGGTATTATCGCTAAGTGAAATGCAATTACCACGCCAGTATTTAACTGGGGCGACGAGTCCATTTCCATGACTTTAACCCCTACACCAACACGCTTCCTAATCTAAAGATATAAGTACTGCAAGACTATCAGTACCCGAAACAACTGAAACGTATTTCTGTTAGTTAACTACACCTTTCATGGAACCACCCTGTTAACCACGGCAGCATAATACTTCGAGTGCACCTCCACATAGGGGTAAAATCACCCCAATGGGGCCACTTGTTGGCCGTGGGTGCCGACTCGTGATGCTTAATGACGGAATCCTTTGTGGCTGGACAGTCCATGATATGCAACCCTCCCCCTTGATCCTTACTTAGGCTTGACTGGTGGTCAAAGATGGCCTCTATGATGACGTCAAGTTCTAATACTAATATGATTGTAACAATCCTATTGCCCTGACTACAAACACCCAATTATTTTATCATATATATATTTACCAACTCCTCGCACGAGCAGGATACGACACAAGGTCAATTTCTTAAGCGGAGTTCAACAGGTTTGAATTCAGAGTTTCCTTCTCCTAGACTGGTTACCTAGTCATGTGTAAAGAACCCAGTCTGCCCTGCTATTTTACCCATAGCTGGGAGGAGAGTAGGATTCATACCTTTCCCAAGGGTATTAGAGCTAAGTGAAATGCAATTACCACGCCCAGGATTTGAACTCGGGGCGACGAGTCCATTTCCCATGACTTTAACCATTACACCACGCGCTTCCCATTCGATTATTTTATCATATATGTGCTTGAAGGTACTGCCTGTATTGATCTGGCTATGGCGTTAAACCCATCGAATGGTAAATTTCAAATTTTGAGCTCTTCGGAAGTTGATTCGATGGTTTATTGATTTTAACGGCATAGCAATCCGTCTGGGGTTATGTCATGCCTAACGGTTAGGAAGTAATACATAGTGTGTATTTATATTTTATACTTTTTAATTTATACTTTTTAATTTTTAATTTAATTTATACTTTTTAATTTTTAATTTAATTTATACTTTTAATTTTTTTAAAAATGTCTCTGATGATAGAGTTTCTTTGAAATCGATAAGACTGAACATTATTTTATTGTTATACGCATTGTAATTGTTTTCTTAACGTAAATAAATGATATTTTACTTTTTAGTAATTGGTTTTAAAAATGTGTTAGCATTATGGGGATTATTGTATGGTATTGTTTGTTTCATGTCTATATCTATGGTATAATATTTTTTCCCTAAAAAAGGAGAGAATATCCTCCATGTTGATATTTTCAAACAGATCTTTCATATTGTTTGCTTTAAAATAACGATTTCTGATGTGAGCAAGAAACCTGCATTCCATGAATAAGTGTTTAACTGTCAAAGGTGTTTGACATATTTCACATGTGGTTGTTGTTCTTGTTTGAGTATATAGGAATGCGTTAGTCTTGTATGTCCAATGCATAATGATGGAATGTTGAGTACGCCGTCATCATCATTAGCCCCAGGTCCACTCTGACCCTAAATGGTAGTACCTTAGTGTCCCATCCTATGGGTTGGATAGAGATGCTTGGAGAAGGAGCGTCATACTTGCGACCTGTGTCATATCCAACCTGTGGCGAACAGATTAGTAGAATCTATATACATTTTCTCGTTTTTAAATCTTTAGCAAAAAATTAGGCAACTGCTTCTGATTATCGACTGCCAGCTTCCACTGTGAATAAATCCCCCCCCCAAATCCCCGTAACAAAATAAAGTTCACCCCATGCGAAATTCCTTCCTCTCAAGCGATATTGATAGCTTTATGTAAAGAGAGGAAGTAAATCCGACGTATGTAATATATCAAGAAAATGAAAAAAAACACAGTTTAAATGGGTTAAGTGGTGAGTTTATTGGCCGACGCTGCAGTGTTTCGATCTATTAAATAGATCATCTTCAGGGCATAAGATAAGAAATTATATATCACAGAATGATTGAGAAAAAGTGAGTGTAATCGCTTCTTGAGATTCACCTCTGTTTAAAAATTTTTTCTGAAGTTTGAAAAAAGGAGACGGTTTTGAAATATGACATCAAATATTCTATTTTAAGGTGTGAGTATGTAGCGCTGTTAGTGTGTGTATTGAAGGAAACATTGTGCATTTTTTAGGTATGTGGTAGTGTGTGTGTGTGTATAAATTTTTTCTGTAGCGAAAACGACAGCGGAAGTGAAAACTCAAGGTTGTGTGTGTGTGTATGTGTGTGTGTGTGTGTGTGTGTGGTGTGTGTGTATGGTAAAAGGTAGGGGAAGGTGTGTGTGTATATTGGTAGAGGTAAAGGGGAGATGTCATGAAGAAATTTTCATGTTTTATATTAAGAGAGGAGATGGAAGTTTGGGTGTGTGTGTGGGGGGGGATTGGGGATAACTTTATCTTTGCCTCATCTTTTCTCGTCGCGCTTTGTGATGTTTTTATGATTTGTCTCTTGAGACCTGATGAGCGAAATCCTTTCTGTATTGTCCAACAGAGATAACGATTGATCGAGCAAGAAATCACTTGACCTTCAGACTTTCAAGCGTAAATAGCTGGAGTAATAGTTCCATAGAGTTTTGGCTGGTAGGCATGGATTTGGTTTGTTTTGTTTTTACGGCATATCAAGCTCAGTGGGTCATTTAATGCCGATAAAGTTTTGAAATAAATCAATTCTTAATAGATAATACAATTTTTTTATAAATACATTTTTCTATTTAACCCATAGATGGGACCCTAACAGGTACTACCACTCCGGGTCAGAGTGGACCTGGGAGCAATGGTGATGAAGGGGTGCTCCACATTTCCCAAACATCCAAAACAGGAATCTCACCATCAGATAGAGTTTAACGTCATTCCCTGGACATGTAGACCGGCAGCCATTGCCTTCTAGCACCCATATGATAAAAAGGGGTTGGGGCTTGCCATAAGGGCAATAGGGTTGGGAAAATCATATAGGTGCTAGGGCTTGACATGACCAGCCGATTGATCGGAGGGGCCTCTACGACCGCCCGTCTAGCCCAGGTAGGCATGGAGCTAATAATCAAATTGGTATTTCGGAGAGACACGTCTAATAATGGAGTTTTTTCATTCTATCCAGTATGGATTGGATTGTTAAAATGGTTCTCCTCTCAGAAAGACACAATCGGATTTGATGCCGATGAAAAGAAATCAGATATGAATTATGACTCGTCTTAAGATGGTTCACATATAGTCTGGAAGTCTTAAGAAGCTGAATCCTTTCTTTAGACTGGATAATGAATTCATTGGAAGTCTCAGACAAAGAGAGAGAGAGAGAGAGAGAGAGAGGGGGGGGGAGAATTTACTAAACTCATTAGCTAAGAGCAGGATTCGTCTCTAGAAGGCTGAAATATAATCTGGTTGTCTTAAGTAGCAGAGCTCTATCTAGACTGGAGAATAAATTCTCAAGTGATGTCTCAGAGTTACTAGCAGGACCTGTGGATATACCCCAGTATGATAATTTAATTATTACAACGTTTGATATGATTACTGAAGAGCTATTACAAATAGTTAATTTTGTAAAAAGTATAATAATCTTGATTTAACTCTGTCTGTCTGTCTGTCTGTCTGTCTGTCTCTCTCTCTCTCTCTCTCTCTCTCTCTCTTTTATTTCTTTCCTTCTTTTCATCTTTTCGTTATGTTCGATTGAAACATATTAGCATTATCACTTCCGCGCGCTCACCTGCTCTCTCTATCTTTCCCCTACTCTTCTCTCTCTCTCTCTCTCTCTCTCTCTCTCTCTCTCTCTCTCTCTCTCTTTCTTTCATTCTTATATATTTTCTGTCTGATAAAACGGAATGATTCATTATTTAGCTGAGGTGACAACACTCACAAGAAATATGAAATCGGTTGATAAGTGACACCAGATAATAATTACATTATTGCATTTCCTCTTGGACGGTTTGAACGGTCTCATTTTTACCCAGAGGGTGGTGCAAGATGATTACCATCGGAAGAAGAAATAACACTAATATTAATATAAAGTTTGATTTGTAATTTTAAAAAAGGCCATAAGGCTTATCAATGTAAAAACAAAAATGAAATAAATGAATAAATAAATAAAAGTGCTCATTTCTTATTTATCTTCTACCAGGATAAGTGCTACAAATTTGTCCCAATAAACTCGGTTACTACGCCAAGTACTCAAGTCTGCAATCTCAATGAAGCATAATAATGTATAAATCATTATTATTTGATAAGAATATAATTCATTAAAATTATTTCATATATACTCTAGTGAATTTCATTTCGGCTTAGAAATGTAGCGATTAATTATTCTCCTATATTTGACAGCTGCCTCTGGCCGTACGGGTTAAAGGTTTGGCGAACGAAAGTTCATTCGGGTCTCGAACCCGGCCAGAGGTAGCTGTTACGGTATAGCCACACTGATGAAAGGTGAAACCTTGAAACACGTGTCTATGGATTACTTATTTATTATATATACTAGCAAATATATGCACCCTCCGGGTGCAAGTATTTAAGTTTTAATGTAATAAAATATTGTATTAAATTAGAAAGGCTAATGAAACTAAATAAGAATACAGATAAAAAGATTTGAAACAGAGGAGTATAATAAAAGATTTGAAAAGGGGGGCTATAATAAAAAAATGGAACAACTGAAACTTACTCTTCCATCACTCTCGTCTTTCATTGTTATTTTTTCTAATTTAAGTATTTTAGTTAAAAGAGGAAGTAAAGAATAAAATGACAGTTATTTTATCTGTTAATGGATTTCATTTAAGATTCATTGAAGAGATTTTTGCTTATATTCATTAGAAAAAACCAAATATTTAGAAATCAATAATACTAAACACATATTTATTAAATTCGATTTTTTAATATTAATATGCAAATTAGCCTTCCCGTTCACACTGTAAATCGCTATTTTGTTGTATATATAAATATAATTGCATGTTATTAGTATGTAGACATAGTTAACAGTATAAATAATGTAAGACAATTTTATTAATAATTGAGGTTTAGATCAAAATAAAATCATGGAGAATGTGATGTCAATAACTAAGAGAATTGTGACTTGAGTAGGAATATAGTTTCGGTTACAGACAGAAAAACACACAATCTCCATTATAATAAGATATCTTTCTTTTTTTTCTTTCTTTTTCTATCTTTTCAAATTTTAACTCCGATTAATACAAATAAACTCACATTTCATACTAATACCATATCTATTTAATTTTAAAATTTCAAATTTTTTTTTATTATTAGTATTATTTTATTTTTTTATTATTACTTTTATTTTTACTTTTATCCCTTTTATTTTTATTTTTATATAATTAACCGTATTAAACCAGTCTAAACCTCTATTATAATAACGCCTACGTTTGGTCCTTTTCGCATACTCTCTAACCAAACCAAAACCAACCAATAAATAATTTTAATCTATTTTACTTATTTAACCACTCTCACACCCCGTAATCTACCCTTCATCAAACAACAATTGAAAAATTAATTCCCACAAATTAATTAACATTTTCCAATTCAATAAACAAAAACAATTTCCGGTGAGATTTTCAAATTTTTATAAACAAGCGTCTATCTGTAACGATAAGACCCATTCCAACAGATATACGTAGTATCAACTGATATTAATCGAAAATTCGATTAATTCAGCGGATGAAACCCTGACGATTCAGATGATGAAACTCGAGTAGGTTACTATATATAAATTTAATATATATATATATTACGATAATAGTACACGGTAATAACCTACTCGAGTTTCACCATAAGGACCGACATGCCATCACGGAAAATCCCGAACATTTCAAATATCTGGCGTTCCTCCAACTTAATAACAACAAAAAATTACGCCGGTGCGGTGCTTAAAAAAACACGGAGCTTCTGCCTCTGATGATGAGAAATTTTCTCGAAAATATTTAGGTAAATAAACATCATTTAACACCTATTACATTGCATTGTAAATTGCTTTCAAATTTTATTTTTACACATACATACAATGCTTCTAAAAATCTATAAAACACACACACACACACACACACACACATATATATATATATATATATATATATATATATATATATATATATATATATATTGAATGAAAAATCGACAATACTGCTGTTAAAGGAGTTGGCATAATAAACGACTATACAAAAAATAAACATACACAGAAACATTGGCAACACTGTTGACTGGTGCTGTAAATCCGCCGACCACACCTCTGCACGACTTCACCGAACACACATTTAGAATAGCGAAAGGACATTTTCCTCATAAACCCTGATTTACCAGGGTCCCTTGTTGAGGTCAATAAGTTATTTTCTAAAATTTAATGAATGATTTTTTAGTTGAAATATTTTTCCAATTCAACTTGCGTGTTCAAAAACTTCAAACGGACGTTTTAGTCAGCTGGAGGTCATCCCAGGTGACCCCAGTGCACAAAGAATAAAAAATGTTTGCACTTTGAATTCAAAGGCAAAAAGAAAGTACGCCAACAGAAATCTAAAGAATGATGTTACTTTCATACAGATGTTTGTATTTAATAGAGAACAAACAAAAAACTTCTTTTTTGTTCATCATTTGAATGATAGCGTGTTGTAACCTAATTAATCCTAGACAACCTGTGAACATGTTGGTGTTATCGTTGTAAGAGTTTTCCATGGTGATATTGTTGCTTCTATTTAGAAAGGAGGGGTTTTAGAAGTAAACAAATCACCTTCTAAAATCCTTCTTGTGATATTGTAACAGTATTGACAAAGCACTGAAATATGAAATGCTAATTATAAACTTTCCCTCCTTTTTAAATAGAAGCAACAATATCATCATGGAAAACTCTTACAACGATAATACCATGTTCACAGATTGTCAAGGAGGAATTAGTTTCCAGGATGAAAAAAGATCAAAATAAGTTTAATAGATTAAAGTTTAACTGAATAAATAATTTAATTATTTGGAATAAAGAGAAAAATTCTAGTATTTTAGTCCATATTTAAAATGATTTCTACTTATCTAAATAATTATTACCTTACCTTTTGCAGTTTATTTTTAATAGATTTAAAAGAATTTGTTTTGGTCAATTTCGACGCGATCCGACATTCTGTCTATTTTTCAATGGTTTTACGCGCTTGTTTACAATTTTTATGTAATGTTCGCGATTGCAAAAAAATTTACCAAAAATCAGGTAATTATCCGATTTTAATGAAATTTTCTTTATTGATTTATCAATTAATGAATTTTATAATGCATCAGTTATTTTATTTCAAAACTTTAACTTAGTATTTTTGCTATGAAAAATTGATATATAAAATTCATTTAAAATGTGAAAAATCTGATGTTAAGTTTAAAATGTTATATTTCTGGATTCTAGAAAGAACTATCTATTTAATGCAAACCTTATTTTAGAGACATAAAGTAATAAGTTTTGAAGAAAAACTCTATTGAAAATGTACCCGCCCCCTTTTTAAGCAGAAAAAATATCAATGTATAAATTTTTTCATTCATAAGATAATAGCCAGTTAAATAATTATCGAAATGAGTAAAAAAGAAATCTCCAAAAAATTAATTATTTATTATTTTTTTACATTTTATTTTTCAATTTTTGGTACTTATTTTCTCATAGAAAAGCCACCGTAATTTTTTTTTGTTTGTTGTTTCTATTCTTAAATTCGGTCTTTTATCTCTTTATTTATACTGTAATTAGAAAAATATAAGACCAGCTTGAAAAAAAAGTTATGCCCCCAACATAAGGGGGGGGGGGCAAAAATAAGTGACCTAAAAAAATGAGAAAGTTTTGAAATAAAATAAATAATGCATTATAAAGATCCTTCTTTGATAAATAAACACTGAAAATTTCATTAAAATCCGATAATTCCCTGATTTTTGGTAAATTATTCTCTGTAGGGGGGGCTAAAGTCATTTAGTCAAAAACGCATTTTAGGCTCATTTTGCCAGTAGCTAGTTTATTTCATTTTTTTTTCTTTTATTTTCCCTTTCTTTTCTCACAGATTTCATTTCTCTGTTTTCTTTTACTTTCTCTTTTCTTCTTTTTCATATCTCTTATTTTCACAAACACTCCTCTCTCTCTCTCTCTCTCTCTCTCTCTCTCTCTCTCTCTCTCTCTCTCTCTCTTTACTTTTTCCTCTTTCTTTTTTCTTTCCTTCCTTTTATACTTTTTTCACCCTTTCCATTCATTTCATTTCTCTCTTTCTATTTATACAATTTTTTATTTTATTTTCTTTCTCTCCCTTTTCTTCGTTTTAATTTCTCTCTCTCTCTCTCTCCTCTCTCTCTCTCTCTCTCTCTCTCTCTCTCTCTCTCTCTCTCTCTCTTTTACTTTTCACTCTATTGTTTTTTTCTTTACTTCATTTTTCATTTTCATTTCTCTCTTTTCCTATCATTCCTCTCTCTCTTTACTTATCTCTCTCTCTCTCTTCTCTCTCTCTCTCTCCTCTCTCTCTCTCTCTCTCTCTCTCTCTGATGAGATGTAAACGTCGAAACACTGTGTCTGTGGATGACTATATATATATATATAAAATCCTTCAGCAAGACACGCTGAGAATATGAAAGTAATAGTGTAGTGTAGCAGAGCAGACGCATTTCTCGCTAAGTTACTGTTATATTATTTGAATTGCAAAAACTTGTTGTCTTTAACACATTGTTTCTTGTTTTCTATGAATGTGTACTCTTAACCCTCTTAACTTCAGGGACATGTAAAATATCTTGTATTTACCTGTTTATCTTACTTTTGAATATTTGTAATTGTCTTTTATGTTCATAAATGTAAATATAATGTGAAATTGTATCAATGTCACCTATCTAATAGAAAATCGTACATGTGGACTTATACTAAGTTAAAACTTAGTATAAGTTTTTTTTTCTCGGTGTGGTGGACTCGTAAATCTCGTCAGATCATCCACCTGCACTCCCCAAATACTCTCAGTCATCTTGCCTCGGCTTGTCATTGTACTAGTTTTTGGAGAGAGAGAGAGTATGTTGTGCGTGTCGCACAAGCGCACAACATGTCAACATGTGCAGATACTTCTACAAGTCCCACGGTGATGGAGGAACGGTGGCGTGTGCAGGCTTGACGGGATGGAAGCACACAGCTGTGAATCTACACCCGGCGAGGTTGTGAGTAGCTGAGCAGTCCCTTGAGTAGTACTGCCCACCCAGACACTTGAGAAGGGTACAGAAAAGGTGGCCTAAACAAATGCCTGTTCCCCTGTCCAGTTGGACAGCAACCTGCGGCTGTTCACATTAACAAGGCGGAAACAAGAAAATATTACAACAACAAATCTAGGCTAACAATAGCCACCTGGAATGTTCAGACACCTCATTTTTGAGCGATCGGGAAACCCCGAACAACAAACTGGCATCAAGGCAAAGAACTCTCGATATGGGGAAGACATCGCGACCCTTGTGGAAGTCCGCTTTAGCGATGAGGACCAATTGACAAGTGGAGGCCAGGTACGCAATGTTTTGGAAAGGCAGGCTAATCGCAGCTGTGGGGATTTGAGTTAAGGCAGCTCAAGCACCTCATCTTGAAGCGGCCTCAATGTAATCGGCACATGACGGATGGCATGGACACATTTCCACATTTAAGACTGATCATATATGTGACCTGTGTGGCAGGGCCTGTCTGTCGAGGGCTGGGTCTCTTAGTCACGTACAGTCGCATGCGAGAGAAAGCCGACAAAGTGGTTCATGTGTGACAGGGAACGTTATAAAAAATTGTTTTGGACCAGTGAGCCCTCTGCGTACTCACAACCGAACTACTTGTAGAAATGGCCTTCTTCTGTGAAGAAGTGGCAATCACCATATACATATATATTTCATTCTTTATTCCTTTACATCTGTCGCTTCCCCTTAACTTTCTATTTCTCCATTCTAATCTCTCTCTCTCTCTCTCTCTCCTCTCTCTCTCTCTCTCTCTCTCTCTCTCTCTCTCTCTCTGTTTCTTTTCTTCTAAGAGTTCACTGAATAATATCTCATAGTCTTTCTTTCCTGAACTAAATTCTCTTTTGTCCATCTGTTCATATCCTGTTCATAGATCTCATTCACAATTAACATCTTTTATTCACCTCTGCAAACTGAATATTTAACAGTCACTGATTTTTAATTTTTGCTATTTCCAAGGAGAAAGAAAACGTGTTTTACTGAACGTCCATCGTAATTTCTTTGACTACAACCCTGTCAGTTAATTTCGGATAAAAAATAAATTAACTACCATAAATCCGGCCACTGAATTCCGGTTCAATCGCTAATCCGGATACGTGGTCGATATAAAAATTAATAATAAAGTAAAAGTAAAGTTGGTGAAGTGACCAATTGTCGATATCAGCCGGAAAGAGAGGGAGTCTATTCTCTTTTCGCAAGCGCTAGACCAGGGAGATTGTTTTTTGCTGAGGTGGAACGACACGCCAATTGTCAGCTACCTACTTTATCGCACGGATCAGATTACCCAATTTGTGCAACTCGTACACTGAGTTGCCGGCAACAGGTATTGAACAAGGAACCTTGTGATTCCTAGGCGGTATTGAATTATTTTAAGGTTGGCAACCCTGATTGGAAATCAGCTGATCAATATTCACATCGAACATTGAATACATAAACTATGTATTTACACAACGAGTATGTCATTTTTGAGTGGCGTTCAACGGTTTTGTGTTCAGTTTTCCTTCTCCTAAACCAATTTACTATTGCAAGATTAAAATGCCCAGTCTGTCTTACTATTTAACCATAGCTTGAGAATAAACCGACTGTGCCTTTGCAGAGCGGTATCCCCCCCCCCATGAGGCCACCTGTTGGCCATGGGTGGCGACTCGTGATGCTTAAGAATGGAACTCTGGTGGCTGACCAGATCATGACATGCAAGATTCCACTTTGCCCCTTAGGCTAGACGGACGGGCGGTGAAGCCACCTCAAATCAATCAGCTGGTCATCAAGCCATAGCTCCTATATCATTGTCCCAATCCTATAGCCCTCATGGGAAGCCCTAACCCTTTTTATCATATATGTTCTAGAAGGTAGTAACTGAGGTTCTTATTGTCCGGAGTATGACGTTAAACTTTATCTGATGGTGAGGTTCAGTTTTCGAGCTTTGTGGAATGTAGAGTATCCCTCCATCATCATTACTCCCAGATCCACTCTGACCCGGAGTGGTAGTGCCTGTTAAAGTCCCATCTATGAGTTAAGTAAAAACAAACAAAAAACGAGTTTAAAAATGTGTCTTTCAAAAATTGAATATCCATCAAGAATGAATAAAACAAAAACGCTTTCGGTATGAAATAACCCAATAAGGGTTGATATGCCGTAAAACCCAACCAAATAAGCTGATTGGTCATTGAATAAATAAACTATTGAATTCAGTGTTTTGTTTCTCTCAGGCGCATTTACTATACCAAGGTTAAAATGCCCAGTCTGCTATGCAATTTATCCATAGCTAGCGAGAAAATAGTTTGATTCATACCTTTCCCTCGGGTTTTAATGCTATTTGATATACAGTCAACCATGTCCAGGATTTGAGCTCGGGTCACCGTGTGAATTTCCTTCGACCAATCGGTACTCTCCCCCATGAATACCTGAATTAATCTCTGAAGAAGAAATTCGAAAATATTAACTTGCCAAATAATCTTCTGGAGTACCGAACGAAGTCAATTTGTTGGTTGATTGATTTTAACGGCATACCAATCCGTTTGGAGTTATTAATTGCCTAGGGGTTAGGGAATTGCCTACATTGCACGTTTATATTTACATATTCTGTGTTGTTTCATAAGATTTTGGCACATGGTTATATGATCTCAAGTATTCTTATCTAATACGAATAATTTTCAAAACAGATCTATTTGACACATATATGGGACCCTAACAGGTACTACCATTACGTATCAATCCCCGCGGTGGAATAGATGAAATATGGGCAAGATAAATGATAAAAGCTTGATCAAGCAACAGAAAGTCTTGTTGGTTATTAAATATAAAAACAATGACTAGGCCCCCCACCCCCCAAAAAAACGCTTACTAGAAGAATCAGCACTTAGATAGAAGTCAACACAACAGGAAAACAAGATGTCGGTCGAAAGAAGAAGAAGAAGAAGAAGAAGAAAGAAGAAGAAGAAGAAGAAGAAGAAGAAGAAGAAGAAGAAGAAGAAGAAGACTGCAAAGGAGACACAAAGAAGAAGAAGAAGAAGAAAGAAGAAGAAGAAGAAGAAGAAGAAGAAGAAGTCAGCAACAAGTGAGCAGAAATTAAGTAATCAAGTAAGACAATCATCCGAAACTCTAATTTAAGCCTCCCCCTCTCTCTCTCTCTCCTCTCTCTTTCTTGGTCTTTCTCTCTCTCGGTCTTTCTTTCCTTCTTTTCATATTTTCATTTTGTTCGATTGAAATAAATTAGCGTTATGGTTTCCACGCGCTAACCCTATCTCTTTATCTTTTCCCTACTCTTTCTTTCTTTCTTTCTTTCTTATTATATTCTTCTGCGTTATCATTTTTTATTCCCTTTCTTTCTTTATAAAAAAAAAGGGAACGGTCCATTATTAACCTTAGGTGAGGGAACTCATAAGAAAAAAGAATTCGGCGATTAAGCGACACCAGATAATCAGGATTTCCAATTTTTGGATTTAATCTCGGATGATTTAGACGGTCTTATTGTTACCCCCCCCCTCTCTCTCTCTCTCTCTCTCTCTCTCTCTCTCTCTCTCTCTCTCTCTCTCTCTCTCTCTCTCTCTCTCTCTCACTGAGAAACTAACATATATAACGAGGAGGAAATCAAGATATACATAGAGTGGAAGAAAGTGACAGGCAGAATGTGAAGCAGGAGCTAGGTCAGTTTTTGACTTAATTACACATTACGACTAATTAGAACCAATTAAAATGGATTTTTTCAAACGTAACTCAAGCTTAAAACTAAGGAATAATTCAGTGTAACTTTTGTGTCATTAAACTAAACAGTAAAATGATGAGCTCTCATCTCTCTCGCACCCGATGTTGGGTATACAACGTATTGATATACAACACCCAGAAATATGTAATCTTTTATAACCTTCTTGTTGGATGACAGTCGATTCTTTTTCAACGTTTCGCTTCAGTACATTTGAAAAATCCCCAATTTGGTGACACGCTCGTCCAATCGGAAACATTTAATATTTTTGACAACTGGGTTTCAATGTATAAAACTTAATAATATCCTTTTTGATTGTGTAATGTTCCATTAGAATAAGAAAAATTCTATTATTTTGTTTGAGAGAAAATTAACTTCTTTATAAAAACAATGTTATCGGGTGTACTTTATCTATGGGCGACACAGTATAAATATAATAGACGCCTACCCCACGGGCATGTGACAGAATGTCAATTTTTAAGGATTTGAATTTGGCTCGACGAGTCCATTTAATACGACGATAACCATTACACTCGGACGAATCCCTTGTGTTTGAGAAAGAGGGAGAGAAAAGAGAGAGAGAGAGAGAGAGGGAGAGAAAGAGTGTGTGTGTGTGTGTGTGTGTGTGTGTCTAGTAATAAGCCTTTCTCTCTTTCTCTCTCTCTCTCTCTCTCTCTCTCTCTCTCTCTCTCTCTCTCTACCTATCTATCACTTTCTCTTTCTATCTATCCATCTATCTATTACTTTCTCTATCACTTTCTCTTCTATCTATCTATCTATCTCTGATGTAAAAATAGATTTTTGAAACATATTGCCTGGGGGGGGAGTTAAAAATTCAGTGTCAGCGAGTTTGTACCCTAAGTAAGTAAAATCATCAAATTCATTAAAGTATCAAAAAATAAAACAGTTTGAAATGTAAACTTTAAATATATATTAAAATAAAACAAACTATATATAGATATATAATACCAGTCATGTATTTATTAAAACTTGTTTTAAAAAAACAATGAGGACTGTCTAATGCTGCTTGTTCACATTTTGAGTGTATTTATTCTATGTTATTATTACTAGCAAATATATGCACCCTCCGGGTGCAAGTATTTAAGTTTTAATGTAATAAAATATTGTATTAAATTAGAAAGGCTAATGAAACTAAATAAGAATACAGATAAAAAGATTTGAAACAGAGGGGTATAATAAAAGATTTGAAACAGAGTGAGTATAATAAAAAATGGAACAACTGAAACTTACTCTTCCATCACTCTCGTCTTTCATTTTTATTTTTTCTAATTTAAGTATTTAGTTAAAAGATGAATTAAAGAATAAAATGACAGTTATTTTATCTTGTTAATGGATTTCATTTAAGATTCATTGAAGAGATTTTTGCTTATATTCATTAAAATAAAACCAAACAGTTAGAAATCAATAATACTAAGCACATATTTATTAAAATCACATTTTTAATATCAATATGCAAATTAGCCTTCCCGTTCAAACTGTAAACCGCTATTTTGTTGTATATATAAATATAATTGCATGTTGTCAGTATGTAGACATGGTTAACAGTATTAATAATGTAAGACAATTTTATTAATAATTGAGGTTTAGATAAAAATAAAATCATGGAGAATGTGATGTCAATAACTAAGAGAATTGTGACTTGAGTAGGAATATAATTTCGGTTACAGTCAGAAAAACATACAATCTCCATTATAAGATTTTTGGGTAATGTGACGTAAGCAGTGACGTAGAATCTCCATTATTAATAGATGTATTATTAGTTACTTTTTTACGTTTGAGTTTAGAAATTTTGGTCTGAATGAAAACTCCCTGGTGAAGTTTTATAAACAAACAGTTTGAATTTTATTTAGCATTGCCGAAAAATTTGACAAAGGATTAAATTTCCCTTAAAACAAGTTATTCAAAAACTTATACAACTAGAAGTGGCTACCCTGCGTCGCCTGGGTAGAGGGGGGTCTTTTTAAAGTTAGTCTCACAGATCCATTATTACTTATTGCGAGTGAGATCCTAGCGGGTTGTCCCATAAAAATCCCTACGGAAATATATAACAATATAAGAAATTTCCATTCAATGATTTACAATTAAAAAAGAAATAAGATATAATGATGCAATTAATTCAATCAATCAATATTATATTTCAAAGTGTAAAAAAATGTTATAGGTTATATAACCTATGTACATAAATGGAATGTGCCGACTACTACTATAAGTAGTGGGGCACAAGCAACGGAGTTGCGACTAAGCTTACTCGCGTAGGCTTGCTGGTCCAGTGTGCTTCGGTTACTGGACCGGTTGCGTTTCGTTAATAGCGTCGATCCCAGGCGCCCCCTTGAGGGGGAATGCCAACGGGATCGACGCAATTTTTCTACCTACCACCCATGAGCCTCGGCTTGTGGGTGGGGCCCACATAAAACGGCCTTGTGCCATATCGTGTAAAAGTAGGAAACATGTAAATACCACAAGCAACGCGAGTCAGTTCGCAACTGTATGGTCAGACGCAACTCCACTTTCTTTTCTGTAATTTCTACTCATTTTTGTTCAATACATTTGTATCCATTTTCACCAGTCGTTTGTCTTATTTTTGACCCTTAAAAGCCCCCACAACAAAAATACATATACAAAAAAGTTAAACAAAATAACATGCAAATGACTTTCCCTCCTGTTACTTTTCAAATTTGAATGTTTAAATATCTTCCTAGATATGAATCAAATCTTCATGATTTTTGCTCAAAAACCAAGACCTGGTGATATTTAATGGCTATATATATTTACTTTGTCGTTAATTGTTTTATTTTCGAAGTTTCCTCCGGACATACGGATAAACACAACTGCCATTTATATAAGTATAGATGAGAAATAAAATTACAAACGGACCACCCAATCCCGACCAGAAGGACCATGTGTGTGTGTGTGTGTGTGTGTGTGTTGTGTGATTTGTGTATCTGTGTTTCTGTGTGTAGAGGGCACACCACCTGAAGAAAGGTATATTTATGTCAATAATTTAATTTGCCTCTATCTTGTACATCTGATCTGCTGTAGTAATGTTGCGTCCTTTTTTGTAACTTTTTCTCATTTGCACTTCAAAGGGTCAACCGGTCGAGTGTGCCAAACATTAAGGCAGTATGAGATTGCTCAGATTACCAATCCTCTTCAAGTAGTGAAAGAAAAAAAAACTTTCTATTCTAGCGATAATAAATAAATACATTTATGACATTTACCACATTATGACATTTACCATCAATATATTTGAAATGATAATAGAAAAATTGTTTTCATAGATGCAGTGCCACATCGGGTTATTGATCTTGCTATGAAAAAATCAGAAATCATAGACACCTCAGCGAAAGTTTGAAACAACAGAAAGAACAGCCCAAAAGAACAGAAGGTTGATACAACAGAACAACGAACAGCTTAACAGTCTAACTGAACTGAACCAACATAACAGCAGCCCCCAAGAGCGAATTATGAGCCACAACTACAATGACTCAGCAAAGAAACTCTTTACCCAAAAAGATAAGTGTTTATGTAATTTGATACTTAATATATGCATATACACGACTTATGACCGCTAAAAGAAGTAAGTTTTAGCAACCCTTTCACATAATAAAACCCTTTTGAATTTGTCTTTTCTTAACAGGAATAAAAATAAGACTAATAAGATTGCAGATATTGCTGTTATAAAATAAAGGTAAACAAGGCGAATATATTTATATATTCGGGTTAATAACTTTTATTGGTGCAACTAGTAAATATATGCACCCTCCGGGTGCAAGTACTTAAGTTTTAATATAATAAAATATTGTATTAAATTAGAAAGGCTAATGAAACTAAATAAGAATACAGATAAAAAGATTTGAAACAGAGGGAGTATAATAAAAAATGGAACAACTGAAACTTACTCTTCCATCACTCTTGTCTTTCATTGTTGTTTTTTCTAATTTAAGTATTTAGTTAAAAGAGGAAGTAAAGAATAAAATGACAGTTATTTTATCTTGTTAATGGATTTCATTTAAGATTCATTGAAGAGATTGTTGCTTATATTCATTAAAATAAAACCAAACAGTTAGAAATCAATAATACTAAGCACATATTTATTAAATTCGATTTTTTAATATTAATATGCAAATTAGCCTTCCCGTTCACACTGTAAACCGCTATTTTGTTGTATATATAAATATAATTGCATGTTGTCAGTATGTAGACATAGTTAACAGTATTAATAATATAAGACAATTTTATTAATAATTGAGGTTTAGATAAAAATAAAATCATGGAGAATGTGATGTCAATAACTAAGAGAATTGTGACTTGAGTAGGAATATAGTTTCGGTTACAGACAGAAAAACACACAATCTCCATTATAATAAGATATAAGAAGTGTTCACAAAGTGTATGTTCAAAGTTGTGTGTGAAAGAGTTCATAAAAGTTCAAGGAAAAGTTGCCAAACACATTTGGTTGGTGGTAATATTAACGATGGAAATAAAATGAGAAAGTGATGGTATATAATTTTTTTTTTTTTTTTTTTTTTGCGCAGGGGTTCCTTGAGACGTGTAAATTATTTTAAGGGTTACGCAAGGTTAAAGAAAAAAGTGTTGAGAAATGCTGATCTACGGTGATGAATATTCAAACTTAATGCAATTTCAATCTGAATCTAAGGGTCGCATGATGCGGAAATTCACACAGTGACCTCTCACTTCCGACTGAGCAAACTTACGTTAAGATTTTCCTATGCGGGGCTTGCTAAACATGCATAGAAACTCAGCAACCAGTCCTCGGGATAAGTAACATGACCTTTTAGTTTCCGGACAAACGCCATATATGCACACACACACACACACACACACACACACAACACTATATCTATATATCTATCTATCTATCTATATATATATATATATATATATATATATAAGTAAAGAAATAACAAAGACTTAGAGATTTTGCGTTATAGTCTATTTCAGGGAGCTTAGACAAAGTGTCTAATTCTCCCAACTCATCAGATGCGAATGATGAATTCTTTATTACTTTTAAGGCATTTAAAAACAGATTGACAAGTGGTCAAATATCTTTTTTATTACCCTACAGCTGAGTGATACAGGACAATAAAAAAATCTGTTTTTAAATGCCTTAAAAGTAATAAAGAATTCATCATTTGCATCTGATGAGTTTGGAGAATTAGACACTTTGTCTAAGCTCCCTGAAATAGACTATAAAACACAAAAATCACTAAGTCTTTTGTTATTTCTTTACTTATAAATTTGCTCTGTGACTCTAACAATAAGACCACACATTGAGCTCTCAAACTGCGACAAGTTGTTTAAAAAAACTCCTATGTCGTACGGAGGATTTCTTCTCTGGACTTTTGGATTATATATATATATATATATATATATATATATATATATATATATATAAGCTCAGTCGGTAGAATGTTCGGCTAGAAATCACAAGGTTCCTAGTTCGATACCGTCCCTCGCCAACTCAGCTTATGAGTAGCACAGGGATCTGTGCAGTAGAGTAAGGAGTTGGTGGTAGGTATGGCGCTCCACCTCAGATACTAAAATAATCTCCTTGCGTTAGTGAAAAGGGGATAGACTCCCTCGCTATCTGACTGATGCCGACATTAGGCCGCCCCGACGACTTTACTTTACTTTATATATATATAATCTATATTAGACTTATGTTTCAGAACATGCAGATGAACTTGGATCTATGCACACCCACACACACACACACACACACACACATATATGTATGTGTGTGTGTGTTTATGGCTGTAAATCCGATAATTCTGTTTTAAAATTATAAAGATTCTGATGAATAAAACCAACAGAGGCAAAATATTAATTGGAAGTAATTGTTTGTATTTTGTGAATCACTTTTTCTTTAACTTTTCCTCACATTTTGTCGGATTTTTTTGTCATTTCCTTCTTGTTACCTCCTTTGTTGGTATGTTCTTTGTTCTGTTACCTCCTTTAGTTGGTATGGCACGGTGTTTGTGGGAGAAGAGAATAACTAAGCACTTTGGCAAAATACTCTCCCCTAAGTACTTTCCTTCCCAGTGGGATTAAATAACTGTTATATCCATTGTCACTTATGTCAGGGGTCGATCGATGTTTCTATTGATAAAGAGAAATGTGATCAAAACAGCTTAACTAATTAAATTAATTTTCAAAGCCAATAGTTACTGTTGGAGTGAATATGGACAAATACCCGGACCTTGCCAGAGAATTGAAAAAGCTGTGGAATATGGGGGTCAAAGTGATACCAGTTGTAGTTGGTGCACTTGGAACAGTCCCAAAAAGCTTGGAAAAAAGACTGGAGGAACAAGAAATTAGAGGGAGAATTCAGACCATCCAGACAACAGCATTGCTGCAATCGGCCAGAATACTCAGAAGAGTCCTGGAGACCTGAGCAGACTTGTTGTCACTCGGACTCCAGTGAAATACCATCAGCTAACGCCGATGTGAAAAACTCTCAATAATAATAATAATAATAATAAGGAAATGACATGGAGGTGCATGGCGTAATGGTTATAATTATGGGAAATGGACTCGTCGACCCGAGTTCAAATCCTGGACGAGGCAGTTTGCATTTCATATAGCGCTAATACACTTGGGAAAGGTATGAATCCAACTACTATCCCTCCAGTTATGGGTAAATAGTAAGGCGGACTGGGCTCTTTAACCATGGCTAGGTAATCAGTCTAGGAGAAGGAAAACTGGTAAACTCCGCTGAAGAAATTGACCTTGTGTCACATTCTACTCGTGCGGAGGGTTCGGTATATATATATATATATATATATATATATATATATATATATATATATATATATATTATATATATATATATTGTAACGTCTTTCGTTTTTTGCAGTATTAAGGTTTTTTTGTTTTGTAAACTCATTTTGACTTTCCTCTCCGACCCAAACAACTACGGGAGTGAATGAGCTCTGATGATGATTTTTGTAAATCGAAATATTGATCAGTATCAGCTATGATTATATTATAAATTGTTTTCTTCTTTAACTGCATTGTGTGATGTTTCATTCCACCTTTTCTTACTCATATATATATATATATATATATATATATATATGCTATATTTCACTGGAGATCCTTAGTCTGAACATCGCATTGACGAGAAACTCTCAGTAACCAAGTGTTGACTCCATGTCCACGCTACCTTAAATATAACACACACACACACATATATATATATATATATATATATATATATATATATTATATATATGTGTATATATATATATATATAACGCGCACGCGTACATATTGCGCTGTTCTTACGTACATCATCAGTGAACTGCACACACCCAGATTTCGTAACGCATGACTAGACCCGATGAGGGCAATCAAGTTGAGAGCGCAGAGGAGTGCAGCTCCGTGAGAAATGAACGTTGTGACACCGATCGAGGGACAAATGATCTTCGCTTGTCCAAAGCGGTTCTCACACAAATTACTTTCACACCTCACAAACTTTTATTTCACCTGTGTTCGCTTTCTCTTTTATGCCCTTATTGTTGAGTTTAGAAGAAAAATAACATGTCGGACTTACAGCCATAAACACACACACACACATATATATATAGTGTGTGTGTGTGTGTGTGTGTGTGTGACAGATCCAAGTACATCCGCATGTTCTGAAACATAAGTCTAATATAGCTTATCCAAAACACAACACACACACACACACACACACACACACACACACACACACACACACAAACATATCAGCCTTTTTATAATGCCGATTATATATATATATATATTATAGAATAAACATATATAAATACTTAATAATAGTATAAATATATATACGCCGCTATACCTATATATATATATATAATAATATAATAAATACGAAAATTTACTTCTAGTACTTTGTATATATTACACATATTATTCACAAAGACAACGTAAAACTCGTATCATATATAGTTAGAAGTAGTATCTAATTAAACAAACTTTATAATGTTAATTTCGTTAGTCTTTTGCCTATGTACCTACCTATATATATTATATGACCACTTGATCCTTTTATACTCGGTCTGGCCGAGACACGTCAACAACTCCTCATACTGCCAAGCTTGAAGACTTGCACTATAAATCTGCCGCCTCAAGGATCACTCAAGATTTTACCTCCAGGCAACTAGTCGGACTCGTCACATTTTCTGCTTCGCGCCACAAACGTGCAACATGCACTCATATATATATATACGTACTCTGTCACTTCTATATCGTAATTTGTAACTGGACTGTATTGATATGTATATATTGGCTCATCAACAGGTTCGTGAAGTTATTTATGATATCAGATTTACCTATGATATATATTACTAGATCTCACTATTAGATATCACGAGTGAATATCATATCATGTAATAGTGGGGAGGGTACTGACAAAATATCTTAGATTTTCACTTTTTATTTTATGTTGACACGCAATTCGTGAAGTGCTCCAGTACAAATACAAATTTAAAAAATATCAATCCATTTGTAAAAATCTCTTATTATGTATTAGATATAACACTTATATCACTTATATCTCATCACTATTATAACCCATTCATACTTTTTAATTTAATTGCTATAAGTAATATTTTTTCCTGATTTAACTATTTAGTTATAAATTAGATAGATATGGTAGAGTATAGATTTATATAATATAATATGACTAAAGATATTATTATAATATATATCACTTGTACTTGTATTTATATATTTAAGATTTTTAATATTATGGAAGATATTTATTATTTGCTCATTATTTAAACTGATATATATTTATATATATATATAAATAATAAACCATAAACTATATAGTACTGAATATAACTAAATACTTATACTTAATTATTCAAGTACTTTGCAGACGGCCTCGGATTAAGCTCAGTTGGTAGTTGAAGTATATAGCGTTATTACGTGTTTATAGAGAAATCTCAAAAGGTTCTTGGTTCGATACTGGCCCTGCATCGGCTCTTAATCTTCTACAGAGTCGGATTGACATATGTATGTGCTCTCACTGACGCTACTGGGATGAAAGTCATCCTCAGATTCTCTCGTCAGCGCGTCTTACACTGAGTAGTATAGTTGCGGAAGTTGCTGAAGCAAAATGCAGTGTTTGTGTCATGGAGTGACGCTCTCGATATACTCTCGTGAATAGATGCCAGATTTTCCAACTAATTTATAATCCGAATCTTTTCGGCGGACCGCTTCCAAGTCGCACAACTACCAATGGTTCTATTATTACTTTGTGTTAAGCTGTCTATGAGTGAATTAAGCTGAAGAGATAATGACGCACGGCTTAAGACTGTCTGATATGTGGCTATTGTATATAGAAGAATCGTGGAGCATAAGTGTATCGATCTCACGCTCCCTGACAGAGCATATCTCTATACTGGATGTATTCTGGCGAGATATTCGGTCATACTGCTGGATGCAGAGAGCTAGATAATATATCTGAAATTCTTATGGATGTTAAGTACGATAATTATCTCAGAGAGTAATTTCGTGCCTGTATAATAGAAACTAACATATATTGTATATAAGCTAGCTTATCACACTTCATATTCCATAACTTTTTATTTTTTCAGTTCCCTCTTTTTGCCAAAAAGGGGGTTCCCCAAGTAATCTTTTATTTAATATGCTCACTCTCTCACTCTTTCCTTAGCTTCACAGATAGACGACTGTCAAAATCCACAGTTGACAGATTCTTTCATATTTTTGTTAATCAAACTAGGTCTGGTCTTCTGCTGGGATGAAGGGATCCGTTTTTTATTTCAAAGGTCCACAGAGAATTTTATGCGTTCGTTCTCAAAGAACAGATTCTGGTTTAATGCATACATCATTTTTTTGTATGGTCAAAAATTAATTTTTTTGCCATAATTCCAGTGGATCAACCTTCCCAACCCAGTCATTGTCTAGTTTTGTACTCCACTTTGTGCTAGTTACTACATCGCATAGTAATGTTTATTATTATTATTATTTTATTATTATTATTATTCATTATTATTTTATTATATATTATTAAATACTAGAAATCATATAATAATATAAAAAAAAATAGATTTAATTTTGGCATCAAGTTTGTATTCGATAAATTGGTCGTAGCAAACAACTGAAGCATTTGGATAAGCTTATGTGTCAGTGTTATCTGAGTTTATCAGTTACTGCTCTGTAACTTACTAAATATGGTTGGTTGCACTCAATATGAGACTTTGTGTCGCGTGTTCTCGACGCGTACCATTTGCTTTGGTACATTATATGAGTTGATCAACTACAGTCTGAGGTGTATGTCATATGTATTTCACATATACTAGAGTGATATCTCAATGAAGATAATGAATCACTTGGTACGCGCGGCGTCCTCCAATCATTTATCGTTATGTGACGTCATTATGACGTCAATTGTGTAACGTATGTTACGTCATTATTACGTATACGCTGCTCATCTAGAGTTTCAAAGTTGATTTTTTAACAGTTTAGTATCTGTTCCAGATTCTATGCTTTGACACTTAGCTTCTATACCGCGGCCTCGCTGGGGTCCAGTGTGCTTCGGCCTCTGGACGTAAAGTACATTAATGATCGTTCCAGGGGATGGTCCCTGGACCAGATGCAATTTTAATGTGCCCACGTAAAAACGAGACCTTGTGTCCAGCTCCTAAGTGGGATGAGCAGGCAATACCTTCTAGAAGTTTTTCTATTAGAGTAACCTAGAGAAAAAAAGTAATGGTCAGGGTAAGATCAAAGTGAAATACGATTTTAAAGAGTATTTATACTCGTTGAATCCATATACAATAAATATAACATAAGAGTCAAATGAATATATATATTATTATATATATATATAATATATTATATATATATAATACCAAATATGTGGTAAATCCTCGCGATGAGGAAAAAACAATATGTTGTTGTAAAAATATCACTACGAAACATCAGCCGGAGAGAAAAAATTTGGAAAAGAAAAGACCAGATAATCGTACCAACGCAAAAATAATCTATTGGTACAATATTTTGCAATAGAAAAACAATTTATATATATATAATATTATATATATATATATAGTATATATATATATATATTATATATATATATATATATATAATATATATATATATTCATACAAAACGCCAGGAAACTAAAGCTTAATAAATGTGCTCAATACCAAGTAGAGGCAAATAATACAAGATAACCTAATGAGTCAGATAAAACCTACTAAAAGTTTTCGCTTAAGTGCTCTTCGGCTAAGATCGATTAAGAGTCGGATTTATCCTTGAAGAGCACAGCCAATTTTTGTAGGTTTATCTGACTCATAGTTGTAACTTATATTATATATATATATATATATATATATAGTATATATAACATGGAATCTTTGTGTCGCTGGGTTCCCTACTATTGTGTGCATTTTTCAGAACAGACCTCTTTCTAAGGAATGCGGCTAAATTATGACGCAATAGCCTGAAAGTTCTCATGTAATATATATAATATATATATATTATATATATATATATAAGTAAAAGTAAAGTCAACGGGCGGCCTAATGTCGGTACCAGCAATTAGCGAGAAGAGTCTATCCCTTTTCACTAGCGCTAGACGAAGGAGATTGTTTTTACGTCTGCGGTGGAGCGCCACACCTACATCAATTCCTTACTTTACCGCACAGATCCATGTGTTTGCTCATACGCTGAGTTGGCGAGGGCCGGTAATCGAACTAAGAACTTGCGGTTTCTAGCCGAGCGCTCTACGGACTGAGCTAACCGCCCATATATATATATTATATATATATATATATATATATATATATATATATATATAAATATATTATTATAATTTATATATATATATATAATATATATATATATATATATATTATATATATATATATATATATATATATATAGATTTTTGGATGTTTGTTTTTAGAAGCAATGTTGAATAAATTATTATTTATATTTTTGCTTGAAGGCAATTATAAATGCATGTATCGTATAAAATTCGATAATTATAGAAAATAACTTGACAGGTAAATCCCCGCAAAGGATGGCTCGCTATCAGAACACGTACAGACTGTTTCGACTTTATTAAGTCTCTTCAGCGATGTATACTAACGACTCCCCTCCGACAGGAATCGAAACCGGGACTTCACAGCATAGTCAGAGACCATATCCGTTCGGCGCCGGTACATAGCGAACAATCCCTGCGAAATTAACCTTGTCAAGGAAACTATACACGCCCCTGCCATAGTAGGCAAGTACGTTTTATTTAGTAAACAAATACTATATATATATATATATATATATATATTATATATATATATATATATATATAATGAGGACGGAATCCTGGAGGCTGAGCATTCTATCTAGTGTCTAGGGTATGAGGCTAAACTGCATCTAATGGTGAAGTTCCAATTCTGGAGTTCAGCGGAGTGTGGAGGACGTCTTCATCACCATCACTCCCATTCTGTACCGGAGTGATAGTACATGCTGGGGTCCTATCTATGGGTGAGATAGAACAAATAGTTTTTTAAATTATGTTTAAAACAATTGAGTTTAAGATTTTTTTTTAAATTGGAATACCTATCAAAAATAAATGAAACAAAATATCTTCAGCATAAAATAACCCTCACATGCCGTAAAATCCAAGATACCAACCTACGCCACTAGGATTGGTGTGTCTTTAAAAAAAAAGAAGCCAAAGCAAGCTTTACATAAAATAAACATTTTAAAGTAAAAAATAAGAATTAAGAAATAAGGTTTATATGTCTTTAAACAAAGAATCCAATGAAATAGATAGATTGGTTGATTGATTGACCCGGAGTAGTAGTACCTGTTAGGGTCCGTCTATGTGTTAGATAAAAAATATTTTTTTCGAAATTGTTTTAAAAAGTTGATTTTTTTTTTCAATGGAATACCCGTCAATAATGAATAAAATAAAACGTGTTCAATAAAGGTTAACATGCCGTAAAATCCAACCAACTGTATTCCCTACAGAGAGGGAAAATCGTCTTTCAAAGGGATGTCCTGAGAATAGCACTAAACTGTTGGCAGTCGTTAATCTCCAGTTTATTCATCATTATAATTGAATACCCAACAAGAATAAATAAAACAAAACATCTTCGGCATAAAATAACCCAAGGGTTGACATGCCATAAAACCAAACATACCAAAGCAAACCATTAGGATGATATGCCATTAAACAAAGAAACCAAGGAAAACCCTATGTAAAATAAACATTCTAAAGTAAAGAATAAGAAATAAGAATTAAAAAATAATAAATAAGTTTTATTAAATACTAAAAGCGGCTACCCGGCATTTCCTGGGTAGTGAGGGAGGTAAACCAAAATTAGTCTCACAAATCTATTATTATTGAATCGCGAGTTGGATCCTCGTAGTATGCCCCCATTAAAATCCCTATGTAAAAACAAAAGATCCAGCCACTCTGGAAATAAAAATGTCTACTATTTAAAATATTAAATGCAAAACAAAATCTATGCTATTATCATTTAAATTTTCTTTTCTTAAGTATCTTCACTAATATAAATCAAACCTTCATTAATTTTGCTCAGAAGCCAAGAACTGGTGATATTTAATGTGTGTATATATATATATTTACTTTATTCATTAATTGTATTATTTTCGAAATTTCCCCCGGACATGCACATAGACACAACTGTCTTTTTATATGTATAGATAGAAACCAATGAGAAATTGGAATACCCATCAAGAATGAATAAAACAAAACGTCTTCGGCATAAAATAACCAAACAAGGATTGACATGCCATAAAATCCAACCAACCTAACCTAACCAAACCGTACATAGAATGAACATTTTAAAAGGAAAAAAAAAAATATGAACCAAAATGAAATGTAAAAAAAGAAAGCTTTATTACAATCATATTCAATAATCAATTTTTGATGACTGGTTCTTTTTTCTATTTCACACCATATTTTATGCTCATTTTCCGACAGTTGGGCGCCGTTTAAGTTTAAAATCAATGCAAATAAAAGTTTCATACGCACGCCATCCAACACGTGTACAAACACACAATTTCACTCAGTGTTTCTAACCCAGAAAATAAAAAGGCAGCCATGTGAATAAAAGATTTCACACCAAAATTGAGTTCAATCACCCAACTGCCTTTTTCACTTCCAGCAATAATCCATCGATAAAAGGTGTTTGCTCCTATTATAAACTAGTTTAATTAACTTGTGGAAACTGGCGTGATCAGTTATTACGAACTAACCAACCACTTGATTAGGTGTGCTTCTTCCATGTGTGGTCTTTCCAATACTCATTACGAGGATAAAGCAATAAATAAGGGGAGTTTTTTTTTTAACAAAATATTTATTTTCAGTTTTTTTTTCTTAAATGTAAATTATGTATTGTTTGAAATTGGTTTGTAGAAAAGAATTATTTTAATCTTACAGAAATACTTTATGTCTATTCAAAACGGTAGCAAATCTAGGCTTGGTCCCGGTTTGAACAGAGGTTTATTATCCAATTTTATGTGACTGTGAATTGAAAACAATGTGATATGTACAGAAGAATATTTACCTAATTTAATTGGGGAAAAATATTTTAATCTCACTGAATACTCCTTTTGGGGGCTATTCAAAATGGTCACAAATCAAGGTTTGGTCCAGGTTTGAACAGAGGTTGGTTTGTTGGTTATTTGGTTGGTTGGTTGAATTTTACGGCATATCAACCCATTGGGTCATTTTATGCCGAAGCCATTTTATTTTATTAATTCTTGATAGGTACTCAATTTTTTTAAACTCAATTTTTAAACACATTTTTAGAACTCATTTTGTTCTTCTTAACCCATAGATGGGACCCTAACAGGTACTACCACTCCAGGTCATAGAAGACCAGAGATTAATGGTGATGAAGGGGCGCTCTACATTCAAAATTGGAACTTCACAATCAGATAGAGTTTAACGTAATACACAGGACACTAAGACCCTCAGCCATCGTCTTCTAGCACATATATGATAAAAATGGTTGGGGCTTGCCATAAGGGCAATAGGGTTGGGACAACCATATAGGGGCTATGGCTTGACGTGACCAGCTGATTGATCAGAAGGGGCCTCTCCGACCGTTCGTCTTGCCTAAGTTAGGGCCAAAGTGGAGTGTTGCATGTCATGGACTGCTCAGCCACCAGGGTTCCATCGTTAAGAATAATGGGTCGCCACCCACGGTTAACGGGTTGCCTCATTGGAAGGGTTTTACATCTCTTCAGAGGTGGTCGGTGTATTCTAGAGCCCCAGCCGACAGGGCAGCTCATTACGAGGATTATTCAATAATTTGTTTTTTAAGCCAAATACTTTTTTCTTGATTTTTGTCTAAAAATGTAAACTGTGTATTATTTGAAATTGGCTTATAGCCAAAATTATTTTGCTCTCACGGAAATATTCGTTTTGTGACTATTCAAAATGGTGGCAAATCCAGGTTTAAACCAGCTGATAATTGCAGCTCAAAAGAATGACATTAACACACTAATTATATCAAAGCAAGAATAGATAAGACACAAGAGAACAGCAAATGTACGGTGTGTGGAAACAGACGATCATGATTTTGTAGTCCCAGCAGATCACACGGAGAAAACGGAAAGATAGACAAATACCTGAACCTTGATAGAGAATTATTTTTAAATGTGGAATATGAGGGTGAAAGTGATACCTATTCTTATTGGAGCAATTGGAACGATTCCCAAACGTTTAGAAAATAGACTAGTGGAACTGAAAATCAGAGGTAGAATTGAGACCATCCAGACAACAGCATGAGGAGAGTTGGTATCACTCAGACTCCAGAGAAAGTCCATCAGCTTATGCTGGTGTGAAAAACTCAGAAGGAGTGAAATAATATTTAATAATTTTGTACAGTTATTGTTACATACTGACGTTTTCACCGTACCAAATCGATATAATGTTATATACCTTTCTTTACTTCTTTACTTCTTCTATATCTTGGTCATCTATTCTTCTGGCCGGCTTTGCTATTCTGATCGTCTATCATCTTGGTCTGGTCTAGCGTCTGGTGTTGACTTGGTATATCTTCTAAGGTCTGGTTTTCCATGCTAGGGATTTTTCTTTATCAGAAGCCCTGTGTCATTGTTAGTTTTTAGGTAATAAACACAAGACTTCGATTTACGTTGATGTTACTTTATTTCCAAATCCCCAAACAGACAATCTGCGCAGATGACAGGATGCGCATAGAAATGCGACTTACACCTTCGAGCTCCTACCTGCTAACTGGTCGGCTTCTAACTTTTAATTGACTGAGTTACTTCTATCCTTAAACCGGAACAGGGTCTTCTATGCCTTCCGGTTCTCACGATTCATCCCCAGAAGGCAAGGTGAGAGTAAGGTCAAGCGCTGTCACTCACTCTCAAGGCCATCAGCTGCACTAATCGCCATTATGATTTCTACACTATTGCCATAATCATTAGGTATCTAATAATTATGTAACATTATATGGTTTTGAAAATGGCAATCTAATCGTATTATAATAGATTGAGTGTTTGTCTGCCTGTAACCGAAACTATAATACTATTCAAGTCACGATTCCCTTAATTAAATAAAAAAATAAAATCATAGAGAATGTGACATTCTCCATGATTTTATTTTATTTTAATCTCAATTATTGATAAAATTATTTTACATTATTCACACTGTCTTATTTAAATACTAATAACATGCAATTGTATTTATATACACAACAAAATATCGGTTTACAGTGTTAAGTGGAAGGCTAATTTGAATATTGATATAAAAAATATTTACCCCAGGCTGTACCAAAATTGTTTTGGTATTTTTACCGGTATGATGGGATATTTCAAAGTTCACTATCTATTCACCTCAGAATCCATTCTATTCAAATAAAATCATATTATTGTAATCTGAGTTCTTCTAAGTTATAATGAACAGTTAGTTTTTGTACTTTGCTTGAGTGTGGTAGGAGAGTCTCTGGGAGCGGTTAAAGCTGGCAAAAAGTTAGAGATATATACTCTATCAATGATATACTTATGAATATAGCTAACTATATGATAAATTTATATATATATATATATATATATGTGTGTGTGTGTGTGTGTGTGTGTGTGTGTGTGTGTGTGTGTGTGTGTGTGTGTGTGTGTGTGTGCTGAGGCATTTGTAATGTGCATGTTGTCATCATAAGAAATGGACTCCGTGACCCGAGTTCAAATCGTGGGCGCGGCTGTTTTCATTCTACATCGCGCTAATACCCTTGGGAATACAATTATTCCCCCCCCCGGGCTGAACTCTGAATTCAAACTAGTTTTACCCCGTTCAAAATTGACCTTGTGTTGCATCCTGCCTATGGGGAAGGGGTACTGCAAGTGCAAACTTGATATCATATAACAGTGTGCAAACAAATAATTAGCCAAAAAAAAAAAAAAAAAAGAAAATACAATTTTTTAAAAAGATCACAACGGAACATGGAAAATATCGCTAAGATTGTTATCAAACATTTAGAAATGAATCAGATTTCGGCATTAAATAACCCATAAGGTGTTGACAGATCGTTAAACAAATAAACCAAACAAAAATTGGTTCAACTTAAATTATTCATTGGTTTTTGTGACATTTATAAGAGGGCCTTTGGGTTTTCTTGTGATGTAAATATCTTCATGTGCATTAATAAACTGGAGGCTGAACCTTCATCATCATCATCATGTCGCGCATACAGCACGGGTATCCATGACAATCTCTCACCAACCTTCCCTATTATTCATTGCACCTGGGAGCTCCTCTGCGTAGCAGCCAGCATCCTCACATAGCTGGTCAATGTAGGTCGTTGCTGGGCGCCCCACACTTGCATGTCCATGTGTTGACTTCCAGAGGAGAACGTCGCTCACGAGTTCATCCTTGCTTCTCCAGCAGTGTCCTGCATGCCTTGTCCGTCTCACTCGAATAGTTTGTGAGATGGGGGGGGTCAGGTGACCGTACAGCTGTTTCCTTGTGGGGTGCTGCTTCCATGACTTGTTCAAGACTGCGCGCAGCATTCTTGTGCAGCTCCCATCTATCTTATTCTCAAGACGCTTTGTTAGGGTCCAGGTGGTGTAGCCATATAGCAGCACCGACACAACCACAGCCTGGAAGAACTGTCGCTTTAGCTTGTCAGGGAGATCGGACCTCCATATGACTGATAATCTATTTGTGGCTGACCATGCCTTTGCTATCCGTGAACCTTAGTCAACGTCTATTAGCACCCATATGATAAAGGTGTTGGGTATTTTGCGATTGAGCAATTCAAAGAATATGGTCGGAACAATCATATAGGTGCTAGGGCTTGCCACGGCCAGCTGATCAATCGCGTAGGGTATTCCTGACCACGCGTCTACGCTAAGTAAGGGCCGAGGTAGTATGTTGCATGTCAGTGGACCACTTATAATCCGGTTTACAGACTGATCTTGCCACAGGCATTAGGAGTCACCAACCACAGTCAACAGTGTCCCCATTGGAGGTGTCTTACCCCTCTGTAGTCGGCGTATTCTACGGCACCAGCCTACAGGACAGTTCCACATTTAAACAGCCATATATATTTACCAACCCCTCCGACACAAGGTTAATTTCTTAATTCAGAGTTTTCGTTCTCTTAGATTGGTAACCTAATCACGGTTAAAGAGTTCAGTCTGTCCTACTATTTATCCATAGTTGGAGGGAGAGTAGTTGGATGCATACCTTTCCCAATGCTATTAGCGCAATGTGAAATGCAAATAGCTTCATCCAGGATTTGAACTTGGGTCGACGAGTCCTTTTCCTACGACTCTAACCATTACAGTATGCACCTCCAACGTCATATATGCGGTGCAAGGGTGCAATACATAGTACTTCCTTGTTTCAACATTATTGGTTTAGAAAAGTCAAGGCAAGTCACAATTCGTCATATAGGGTATGACAGAATACCTCAATTATTTAAAGTCAACTGTGTGCTGCAAGGAATCTAGGCAAATGGTAATGGTAGCTCCATCTCGTTAAAGTCTTACCATTTAATTTTCAGATACGATCAGTTACGATCGTGGCTTGGACCAGTGCACACAGTACGTTTGCTGTTAAAACGTTTAAGACTGGTAAATCTGTTATTGCTTCACAGAGAGCATTTCGTGCTCATTGCATGTTACATCAGAATGATGCTGTTCCAGATAGAATTTTCAACGTTGTTGAAAGACTGGTGAATCTGTAATTGCTACACAGAGAGCTTTTCGAGCTCATTTCATGTTACATCGGAGTTATCCAGTTCCGGATAGAATTTTCAAGCCGTAGCAATATCGATCACTCTACCATTTGCCACTTGCCTAGATCTACTTGCACCACACAGGTAACATCTATCTTGACCTTGTGTCGCATCCTGCTCGTGGGCAGGGTTGGTATCTCTCTCTCTCTCTCTCTCTATATATATATATATATATATATATATATATATGTGTGTGTGTGTATATATATATATATATATATATATATGAGAGAGAGAGAGAGCGTGTGTGTGTGTGTGTGTGTGTGTGTGTGTAAAAATGGAAGGAAAAGGACTCGCACACATTGAAGATTGCGTACATGCAACAATTCAAAGACTCGAGGAATACATTAAAACGACCAAAAGAAGACTAACTATACCTGTTAAAATTCTACTTAAGAAATTGACCCTTATGTCACATCCTGCTCGTGTGGATGGGTTGGTATATATATATATATATATATATATATATATATATATATAGATAGATAGATAGATAGATATAGATATAGATATATAGATATATAGATATATTGGTAATTTTTCCGAGATGAAATAAAGGAAAATAAAGTGCTCAATTACAAATGTAAGAGCTTTATTTATTAAATGTAACTGTTTATACAAAGGTTTTCGTGAGCATCTACCTAAGGTTTCAGGCTTTGCCCTCTTCAGGATACTATTTAATCCCTCTGATGTGTCTACAAGTTCACATTTTACGGTTATATATTTGCAAACAACAGCAATTTTACGGTTATATATATATATATATATATATATATATATATACACAAAATTAAAGAGCCGACGCAGCCCACTTCTCGAAAAAAAAGGTTGGCCCATTTCTGTTTTAGTGCCTAGATATTAGAGTTCGTTATATTTTAGTATTCTGGTGTATATTGGTTTGATCCTTACCAGTCTTGACAGTCGTTGACAGTTTTTAGTAGCACCCCTAGTGTTAAGAGGAACAAAGTACTTTTCCATTATTATTATCATATCAATTTACAAGTTTATCACACTAGTGGTTTGGTTTGGTTTGTTTTACGGCATATCAACTGCAGTGGGTCATTTAATGCCGATAAAGTTTTGAAATAAATCAATTCTTAATGGATAATACAATTTTTTATAGATACATTTTTCTATTTAACCCATAGATGGGACCCAAACAGGTACTACCACTCCGGGTCAGAGTGGACGAGGGAGCAATGGTGATGAATGGGGTGCTCCACATTCCCCAAACCTCAAAAACTGGAACCTCACTATCAGATAGAGTTTAACGTCATTCCCAGGACATGTAGACCCGCAGCCACCGCCTTCTAACACCCATGTGATAAAAAGGGGTTGGGGCTTGCCATAAGGGCAATAGGGTTGGGAAAACCACACTAGTGGTAAATGGTGACCTTCACTGAAGGTTGAGTGATGCTAAGTCTCTTCAGGACCCTTCTAAGTTCATTTACTCACATCCTACCATGTCAGTTGAACACAAGGACCGATAAACGTGGGGTGACACGTACGAACCGAAACTCATGCGTGGCCAGAGTTTAAAAAATTATGTGTATCCCTTTGGCATTCCTCTTTTGAGGCGCCTCAGGCTCTGGGCAATAAACCCAGCCCTGCCCTGCCCCTTTTAGACAAGGGGTAGGTGTTGCCTAGGAGATGGCCTCTTGGGATAAATTCTTTACGGGTCCAACGTTCGAATCCACAGTACACAGGATTCAGAGAAACCAGAACTCTTCAAAGTATTTACTGGGGTCTGGATGGACGCGGAAAAGTCCTCATGTTATAATGGTTGACGTGCTGGAAAGCGATATCGTCATAAGCGAGTTCGAAATCCAGCAGCCAACCAACCAACTACAAGTAATTTGGACACATTTTTATGGTTTCAAGTATTTCTATCTAAAACAAATAATTATATGGTTTCAAGTAATTAGTTCTATTACATAATAGTCATTTATTTGTACACAATTGTATGGTTTCAAGAATTCATATCTAATAGTTATACTAGTTAACATTTTTTAAAATTGATTGTTTTGACATTCCATAACTTATTTGATGATGCTCTACCTAGGAACGCCTAACAATGGTCGATCCACTATTCTATTGTTATTTTATCGTAAATCTAATATTAACCGTCTTCAAAAATATAGATCAAATCTTCATAATTTTCAACACGAAATGGAATATCGTGATAGCGAATGTGTATATGTATTTACTTTATCTGAGCAGCCCCTTGGGTAGTACTGGCCACCCAGACACTTGGGAAGGGTATAGAAAAGGTGACCTAAACAAATGCCTGTTCCCCTACCCAATTTGACAGCAATCTGTGGCTATCAAAGGATAGCCCTTTGTTTGGGGGCGGAAGTTCTTACGCTTTTGCGGAGGATATATATGTAATCTTAAGATCAAGTGAAGAAATCTTCCTTATGATATAGTAGTTTTTTTTAATGTCATAGTTTGCAGAGCTCAATGTGTGCTTTTATTGTTTGACTGACTTAAGAATAATAAAGGAATCCTCATTGTGCATCTGGTGATGGGAGCTACTAGACAATTTCTCTTGGTTCCCTGAAATAGTCTATAATGCTATAAATCTGAATCTTCTGTTATTTTTTACTGATATATATATATATATATATATATATATATATATATATATAGCGTATAAGTAGCACAGGGATCTGTACGGTAAAGTAAGGGACTGATGATATGCGTGGCGCTCCACCTCAAATGCAAAAACAATCTCCTTGGTCTAGCGCTAGTAAAAAGGAGATAGACTCCCTCGCTGGTTGCCTGATACCGACTTTAGGCCACCCGACAAATTTACTTTATATATATATATCATTCATTCATTCATTGGCAATTCAGTCTCGAAAGACTATGATAAAAGATTTTGTGTGCCCCTGAGGTTGCAGCGCCTCCTGTGACTATGAAGTCCTATGTTTGAGAAACATTCTCGACCACATATTTTGCATTTGTAGGTTGTCCCTGTAGATGATGATGTCCCGATGCTTTGTTGCCGTTGCTTTCTTATGGACCTCTTAGCTTCATGATGTTGTATCAGGGTGAATTCTGACGTGTACAGGCCTCTATGGAGATTCTGCCGCCACCGAAGGCGGTCTTGAGCCAAATTTTCCCAGCTGGAAGGGACAATGCCAAAGCACCTTAGATCATTTTTGCAGACATCCTTGAATCGCAGTAGAGGGCGACCAATCTGTCTTTTACCAGATGTTAGCTCTCCATACAGGATGTCTTTCGGGATTCGTCCATCATCCATCCGACGTACATGACCCAACCATCGGAGACGACGTTGTCTCAGTAGAGAGTACAATATATATATATGTGGGTGTGTGTGTGTGTGTGTGTGTGTGTGTGTGTGTGTGTGTGTGTGTGTGTGTGTGTGTGTGTGTGTGGTTTGCAGAGTGTCGCCAAGTGGTGAGACCAGTTTTTTGTTCATTTCCAGCTGAACGTCATCTGTTATGTTTGTTTTTTGTTTGTTTTGTTTTTTTGTTTTTTGGGGGGGGGTTGTCTTTTTTAAAACAATTTTTTTCTGTATGTATGCACGTGTAGGTGTGACGAGTTCTACGTCAAGTTGACTGTCAATAGCTTTTAGGTTCAGTTCATAAATTATTTACTTATTTCACTTTTAAAAATCGCCTTCTCATACAAAGAGTGATGATAATCGTGCGTCTATTTACTGGAGGTTCATTTTTCAACATGCACCTCCCCATTCCACCAAAACGTGGTAGGGTCCCGACGTCTGTAGTAATATGCTGATAAAACTTGGTAAATAATTTTTTCCCCTTTTTTTAAGAAAATTTGTTTCGGATACCATAATAATTTGTGCTTAAGACACACTATATTTAATAGTGTATAAGACACTGTATTTAATTGTGTATAAGACGCACTGTATTTAATTGTGTACAAGACGCACTATTTTTAATTATGTACAAGACGCACTATTTTTAAATTGTGTATAAGACGCACTATTTTAAATTGTGTATAAGACGCACTGTATTTAATTGTGTATAAGACGCACTATTTTTAATTGTGTACAAGACGCACTATTTTTAAATTGTGTATAAGACGCACTATTTTTAATTGTGTACAAGACACACTATTTTAAATTGTGTACAAGACGCACTATTCTTAATTGTGTACAAGACGCACTATTTTAAATTGTGTATAAGACGCACTGTATTTAATTGTGTATAAGACGCATTATTTTAAATTGTGTATAAGACGCACTATTCTTAATTGTGTACAAGACGCACAATTTTAAATTGTGTATAAGACGCACTATTTTAAATTGTGTACAAGACGCACTATTTTTAAATTGTGTATAAGACGCACTATTTTAAATTGTGTATAAGACGCACTGTATTTAATTGTGTATAAGACGCATTATTTTAAATTGTGTATAATACGCACTATTTTTAATTGTGTACAAGACGCACTATTTTTAATTGTGTACAAGACGCACTATTTTTAATTGTGTATAAGATAGAGATACCCATTTTTTGTCAGCTGCTAGCTTTTTAAAAACTAATTAAAATTAATTAAATCTATTATTTAAGGTCAAATTTTTGTCTAAAATGATAAGTAGTAACATAATGACGATCATTAAAAAAAAGGAAAAATATCATTACATATGCAGTTTATTTTTAATAGATTTAAAACTATTTGTTTTGGCCAATTTCGACGCGATCCACAATTCTGCCTCTTTTTCATTGGTTTTAGGCGCTTGTTTACAATTTTAAAATAACATTTGGGATGGAAAAAAATTTAGCAAAAATCAGGTAATTATCTGATTTTAATGAAATTTTCAGTATTGATTTAGCAATTAATGAATTTTATAATGCATCAGTTATTTTATTTCAAAACTTTAATTTAGTATTTTTGCTATGAAAAATTAATATATAAAATTCATTCAAAATATGAAAGCCTGATGTTAAGTTTAAAATGTTATATTTTTAGATTCTAAAAATAAATATCTGTTTAATGCAAACCTTATTTTATTACATCAAAGTATACTTTTTGAAGAAAAACTCGATTGAAAATGTACCCCCTCCCCTTTTTAAGCAGAAAAATATCGATGTATAATTTTTTCTTTTATAAAATAATAGCCAATTAAATAATCATCGAAATGAGTAAAAAAGAAATCTAAAAGAAACCACACTCATGGTTATATTCTCAAACTGATTTATCTGCAATTACAGATTTAAACTTCCTCTCTCTCTCTCTCTCTCTCTCTCTCTCTCTCTCTCTCTCTCTCTCTCTCTCTCTCATATATATATATTTCTATAGTTTAATACTCTTGTTCCTTAATTTTCGACCGCTATCATCTTGCTACACTCTCTGGTTAAAACTCAATAATGTAAATCCTGATTATCTGGGGCGCTTTTCCACCGAAATTTGTTATGATTGTCGTCACCTCAGCTAAATAATGGACCACTACGTTTTTATTATAAAAGAAGAAAGGGATAGAAAAGGACAAGCGATACAGAAGAAAGAAAGAAAGAAATGAGAAAGATTAAGAGATGGGGTGGGCGCACGGAAGTGATAACGCTAATTTGTTTCAATCAAACATAATGAAAAGATGGAAATTAGGAAAGGAAAAAAAGTGTGAGAGGAGAAAGTTAAATAAAGATTATTATACTTTTTACATATTGAAGTATTTTGCAATTCCTCTTAAGTAAACATATCAAACATTGTAATAATTAAATCACCATACTGTGGTATATACACAGGTCCGGCTAGTATACATATATTCCCCTCCTCTGTGTGTGTGTGTGTGTGTGTGTACACACCTACATACACATGCGCACTCCGACCCTTGCTCGTATTCTCACACTGACACATTCTCTTTTTTTCTTTCTCTTTCTCTATCTCTCACTTTACACACCCACACCCACGCATACTCATATTGTTACACTGACATCTAGAAAAAAATGCACTTACAGACATATTCTCTCTCTCATATATATATATATATATATATATATATATCTTATTATAATGGAGATTGTGTGTTTTTCTGTCTGTAACCGAAACTATATTACTACTCAAGTCACAATTCCCTTAGTTATTTACGTGACATTCTCCAGGATTCTATTTCTATTTAAACCTCAATTAATAATAAAACTGTTTGACATTATTAATACTGTTGGCCTCACCTAAATACTAATAACATGCAATTGTATTTATATATACAACAAAATACCAGTTTTCAGTGTAAACGTAAAGCTAATTTGCATATTGATATTAAAAAAAACTGATTTTAATAAATATGTGCTTGGTATTATTGATTTCTAATTGTTTGGTTTTATCTTAATGAATATGAGTAAAAGTCTCTTCAATAAATCCTAAAAGAAATTCATTAACAAGAAGAAATAACTGTAAGTTTATTCTTTACTTCCTATTTTAACTAAATAGTTAAATTAGGAAAATTTAGCATTGAAAAACGGAAGTGATGAAAGAGTAAGTTTCAGTTGTTCTATTTTCCGATTATACCCCCTCCGTTTCAAATCTTTTTATCTGAATTCTTCTTCAGTTTCATTAGCCTTTTGATTTAATCTAATATTTTATTACATTTAAACTTAAATACTGGCACCCGGAGGGTGCATATATTTGCTAGTATATATAATAAATTTGCTCTACTCACGTATTGAGCACTTTATATTTGTTATATCGCTGTCTTATCATTGTGAAACTTGTTTCAACTAAATATTGTGACCAATTTCAACGGTAAGTCACCATTTTCATATAAAATCATATATATATATATATATATATATATATATATATATATATATATATATATATGTCTGTCTGTCTGTCTCTATCTCTCCCTTTCATAAAAACCCACACCCTGACATGTAGAATCAATCTCACTTAAAAATTTATATCGTCTGTCTGTCTGTCTGTCTGTCTCTGTCTGTCTCTGTCTCTCTCTGTCTCTGTCTCTGTCTCTCTCTCTCTATCAATATGTCTCTGCCTTTCATACTAACTCACATTTTTACTCTCTCTCTCTCTCTCTCTCTCTTTCTCTCTCTATATATCTCTCTCTACCTACCTACCTACCTAACTACCTCTCCCTTTCATAAACACTCACACCCACGCACGCTCCTATTTCTCACCCAGACACATCTAGAATCAATCTCACTTAAAAATGTATATCATCTCTCTCTCTCTCTCTCTCTCTCTCTCTCTCTCTCTCTCTCTCTCTCTCTCTCTCTCCCTATTTCTCTCTGCCTCTCTATCTATCTCAAACGCACCCTTATACGCTCGTATTCCCACCCTGACACATCTAGAATCAAACGCACTAAGATACTTCTAAAATCAAGCAATAAAATGTACATACCGTAAAACAATTTCGTCTTCATTCAACTGAAAAGCCCCAGTCGCATGTCGGACACAGTTTCTCCCGTTGTGCCATGTCAAAATCGCTTAAGTCTTAGCAGAGAGCAGATACATAAATATGAAGCCGGGTTCAGACGGCAACTGAAACTAGTCACTCAAATCCAAATCACCGACGTCTGGAGATGATCCCAAGATAGAAGAAACAAACCTGGTCGACGGGTCAACTAACGTTCAGCATTTGATCGTGTGTGGAGAGAGAGAGAGAGAGAGAGAGAGAGAAAAGAGAGAGAGAGAGGGGGGGAGACGTTGAATTGACGAGAGATTTTTGATTTTTATCTGCATGGAAATTTACCGAACAGCCCGGAATTTGATACCCTTTTGTTAACCCTGCTTAAATACAGGGAGCGGAACGGGGAGGGGGCCAAATTAGCAGTTCAATATTCATGATATTTTTCATTGATTGTTATTCATTAATACGTCTGCAAAACTTGGGGTTTTTGGGGTGGGGGTTAGTATTTTGGATATAGCAATGGTCCATAAATAAGCACACACTTTAACAATAACTGATTGAGTATGCTTACTATATGACCTTTGCATACACAATGACGATCGGCACGGACATTTTTGACGGGGGAGGGGTGTCAAAAAATCGTATCAGCCAGGTTTGCGTGATCTCTGCAGTCCAAAGTTCACTCCCTGTGACTTCTGATTTTTATATATACTAGCAAATATATGCACCCTCCGGGTGCAAGTATTTAAGTTTAAATGTAATAAAATATTAGATTAAATCAGAAAGGCTAATGAAACTGAAAAAGAATTCAGATAAAAAGATTTGAAACGGAGGGGGGTATAATCGGAAAATAGAACAACTGAAACTTACTCTTTCATCACTTCCGTTTTTTAATGCTAAATTTTCCTAATTTAACTATTTAGTTAAAATAGGAAGTAAAGAATAAAATTACAGTTATTTCTTCTTGTTAATGAATTTCTTTTAGGATTTATTGAAGAGATTTTTTACTCATATTCATTAAGATAAAACCAAACAATTAGAAATCAATAATACCAAGCACATTTTTATTAAAATCAGTTTTTTTAATATCAATATGCAAATTAGCTTTACGTTTACACTGAAAACTGGTATTTTGTTGTATATATAAATACAATTGCATGTTATTTGTATTTCGGTGAGGCCAACAGTATTAATAATGTCAAACAGTTTTATTATTAATTGAGGTTTAAATAGAAATAGAATCCTGGAGAATGTGACGTAAATAACTAAGGGAATTGTGACTTGAGTAGTAATATAGTTTCGGTTACAGACAGAAAAACACACAATCTCCATTATAATAAGATATATATATATATATATATATATATATATATATAAAGTAAGTAAAGTCGTCGGGGCGGCCTAAAGTCGGTATCAGCCAGTCAGCAAGGGGGGTCTATCCCCTTTTCAATAGCGCTAGACCAAGGAGATTGTTTTACCATCTGAGGTGGAGTGCCACACTTACCATCAGCGCCTTACTTTACCGCACAGATCTCTGTGCTACTCATAAGCTGAGTTGACGAGGACCGGTATCGAACTAGAAACCTTGTGGTTTCTAGCCGAACGCTCTACCGACTGAGCTAACCCGGTCCATATATATATATGAGATTTGATAATTTGCTTTAGAAGCATTGTTGAGTAAAGTATATCATTATTTATATTTTTTGCTTGAAGGCAATTACAATGCGCATATCGTATAAAATTCGATAATTATTGAAAATAATCATGGCAAGCGAACGCAGCAAATATCGCACCCCACGTCGAACCTCGTACAGCTGCTTCAACTTTATCTGTACGATGTTCTACGTGGGGCGCGATATTTGCCGAGTTAGCTTGTTATGATTATTTTCAATAATTATCAAATTTTATACCATGTACGCATTGTAATTGCCTTCAAGCAAAAAAAATATAATAATAATAATAATAATAATAATAATAATAATAATAATAATAATATATATATATATATTTATATATATATATAATATTGAAAAATTAAAAAAAACACAGGCTCATAAAATGTGTGATGTTTATTCAGCCAACGTTGCAGTGTTTCAATCTCGTTAGTAGATCTTCTTCAGGGCTTATGTTTTAAGGAAAATAAATTCATCACAGATAATAAGGAGATTGTGAGAGTTTTTTGTTGATCAATCCACCTAAAAATACCTAAAAAGAGTGAAAAACTAGCGTTCCTAGATTTTTATGAAAAATTATGAAACGCTAAGACAAACGGTTCTGAGGCTGCTTTTTTTTTTTAGCTCGATTGATCAGCAAAATACTCTCACAATCTCCTTATTTTTTTCACTATATTATATACTGTCCGATTAACTTCCATTTATATATACTAGTGAATATATGCACCCTCCGGGTGCAAGTATTTAAGTTTTAATATAATAAAATATCATATTAAATTAGAAAGGCTAATGAAACTGAATAAGAATGTAGATAAAAAGATTTGGAACAGAGGGGGTATGATTGAAAAATAGAACAACTTTGAAACTAACTCTTCCATCATTATCCATTACTCCCCTCTTTCATTGGTAAATTTTCCTAATTTAACTGTTTAGTTAAAATAGGAAGTAAAGAATAATATTAGTTTTTCTTCTTGTTAATGGATTTCTTTTAAGATTTATTGAAGAGATTTTTGCTCATATTCATTAAGATAAAACCAAACAATTAGAAATCAATAATACTAAGCATTTATTTATTAAAATCAAATTTTTAAGATCAATATGCAAATTAGCCTTTCCATTCATACTCTAAACCTCTATTTTGTTGTATGCATAAATACAATTGCATGTTATTAGTATGTAGATATGGTCAACAGTGTAAGTAATGTAAAACAATTTTATCAATAATTGTGACTTGTATAGTAATATAGTTTCGGTTACAGACAGACAAACCCACAATCTCCATTATAATAAGATATATATATATATATCATAACTTATATAAACATCTTATGATTGGAATATCATAATATTAAAAGTGCTCTGCACTTTCGTTTGATGGACCGGGTTAGCTCAGTCGGTAGAGCGTTCGGCTAGAAACCATAAGGTTTCTAGTTCGATACCGGTCCTCGCCAACTCAGCGTACGAGTAGCACAGGAATATGTGCTGTAAAGTAAGGAGCTGACGGTAGGTGTGGCGCTCCACCTCAGACGCTAAAATAATCTCCTTCGTCTAGCGCAAGTGCAAAGGGGATAGACTCCCTCGCTGATTTAGGGGCCGCCCCGACGACTTTACTTTATATATATATATATATTATATATATGGGGGGGTGTATTTGGGCAGCATTCTTTCATTTATACATGTAGAATTAAACAAAAGACAAATCTCCGGTTTAACAATTTTATTTTTGATCTTTTCGAGTTTTCTGGCCATATTTTTAATATTTGGGTGGAATTCGTGGATAAGTCCTCCAAAGTTCAGTTCCCGAGTACTTTCCATTTTACAACATCTAAAATTACATTCATGCCCCCCCTTCTAATTACCGAAATATTCTAACGGAAAATACACAGATTCTGCACAAAGAAAAAAATAAACAAAAACTCCAAATACTTGAAGCTTTATACATAAAACAATACAAACCATCCTTAAAGAAAATTAATTTACAATGCACATTTTAAAATGCCTATAACACCTTTCCCATCAGTTCTTCTCCTTCCAGCCTCCACATTAATATAATTTTTTTAAAAAACTGGAACACATCGCCCCTGATGATGGCACTTGGAAGTGCCGAAAGTACTCGGGACCTGAACTTTGGTGGACTTCACGAATTCCACCCAAATATTTAAAAGTTGGCCAGAAAACTCGAAAAGATCAAAAATAAAATTGTTAAACCGGAGATGTGTCTTTTGTTTAATTCTACACACATATATATATATATATATATATATATATATATATATATATATATATATAAAGAGAGAGAGAAATCCTGGACGAGGTTGTTTGCGATTCACATAGGATTCTAATGGGAAAAGGTATGAATCCAACTATTCTACTTTCAGCTGTGGGGGAGACTGGGCTATTAGACCTTGGTTAAGCAACCAGTCTGGGAGAAGGAAAACTCTGAATTTAAAATTGCTAAACTCTGCTTTAGAAATTGGCATGCTCATGCAGAGGAGTTGATATATATATATATATATTGTGTATTTATAAAGATAAAAAGTGACTTGCCAGTGAATATGGGCACGATAGTTGGGAGGTGCAAAATTCAGGGGGTAAGTCAGCGATATAACAAATACAAAGTGCTCAATACGAAGTAGAGCAAATTTATTATAAAATCGGTAGAAGAGATAACCTACTCACGTTTCACCATAAGATCTTCAGGGTTAAATCCACTGAATTAATCGAGGTACAGATTAATTGCAGTCGATCACACGTGTGTGTTCATTGTATTAGAGGGATCGTTCTCTCTAATACAATGAACACACACGTGTGATCGACTGCAATTAATCTGTACCTCGATTAATCCAGTGGATTTAACCCTGAAGATCCTTATGGTGAAACTCGAGTAGGTTATCTCTTATACCAATTTTATAATGTATATATGTATATATATGTGAGTGTGTGTGTGTGTGTGTGTTTGTGTGTGTTTGGTTGATTAGCGGCATCTTAGGGCATGTAAACCCATGAGTTATTTATACCAAAGACGCTTGTTTTATTCATTCTCTTTGAGTATTCCATTGTTTTTAAACACATTCATTTAAAACGATTTAACATATAGATGGGACCTTACCAGGTACTACCACTCCGGGTCAGAGTGGACGTAAGTGTTATGACAATGAAAGGGTTCTTCGCACTCCCCAGCGCTCCAGAACTGAAACTTCACCTTTATTTTAGATGTAGTTTATCGTCCTACCCAGAACACTAAGACCTTTAGCCACCGTCTTGTAGCACATATATGATAAAAAGGGTTGGGACGTTGCACTAAGAGCAGTAGAGTTAGGACAATCATATAGGTGCTAGGGTTTGCATTTCACTTAGCGCTAATACCCTTGGGAAAGGTATGAATCCTAATCTCCCTCCAGCTATGGATAAATAGTAGGGCACACCGGGCTCTTTAACATTGGTTAGGCAACTGGTCTAGGAGAAGAAAAATTCGGAATTCAAACCTGTTGAACTCTGCTTAAGAAATTGACTTTGTGTCACATCCTGTTCGTGCGGAGGAGTTGGTAAATATATATAGGTGCTAGTGTTTGATGTGACCAGCCGATTTAATGGAGGGGGTCACTTCAACCGCGTGTCTAGACTAAGTAAGGACCAAATCAAAGTACTGCAATTCATTGACTGTTCAGCCACCAGGATTCCGTCCTTAAGCATCGCTGGTTGCCACCCAAAGCCAACAGGTGGCCCGATTGAGGTGGGGGTCTTACTCGTCTGCAGAGATGCAGTTGACGTGTCTATCTGTAAATATAAGAACATATATAAAATAAAAAAACAATGCGTGACATGATGATGATGATGATGATGATGATGATGATGATTACTTTTACATTGTTCTCAACTAGTTCAGTAGAAAATAAGTTTTTAAAAGAATTGATATGTCACAAAAAGCAGCAACAAATGAACAAATAACCAGGGCTAAACTTGCAAATCGGTCGGAAAATTAAAACATATTACAGGGTGACCCAGAAAAAAAACAGAACCCAAATTATTTATTTATTTTCCCATTAAACTAACCCTAAACCACAACCCTAACCCTAGCCCTAACTCTAAACCCTAACCCTAAACCCCCTAATTAAAATTAACAGTTTTATTACAAAATGTGTGGGTTCTGTTTTTTCTGGGTCACCCTATATACAGGATGACCCAGAAAAAACAGAAACCAAATTATTTATTTATTTTCCCATTAAACTAACCCTAAACCCCCCTAAACCCAACCCTAACCCTACCCCCCCCCCTAGTCAAACTTAACCGTTTTATTACAAAATGTGTGGGTTCTGTTTTTCTGGGTAACCCTAATTTTCCGACCGATTTGCAAGTTAAGCCATAACCAGGCATATCCATGCGTCAAATGATCTTTCTTTTCAGTATACAAATGTTTTGAAATTATCGTATTATAACCTCTTTGCATATTAAACACATGTAACCAAAGAAAGGAAAGAACTCCCCCGAGGGTTCGGATGTCTCTGTCAGAGAGAGGGTAATGTTTCAATCCAGCCGTAACTGTGTTAATTAATTATTCAACATAAACATTTATTTGATTCACCCTTCAACTTGGCATTCGAGCTTGACTGTTTGCGAGATTAATGTTGATGGCTCATATTTCGGGGCGGGAGTTTACCCCCACAGGAAGCACCAGCCCCGTGTCAAAAAAGTGTATAAGGACTGGCTCATTGCATACTGCCTGGGGTGCAGTGGAAGGGTAATGCCGACGGAACTGAGCAATTATTTCACCCCTTCACATCTCTGGAGACTTGCTTGCTGCGGGACAATTTACTTAAACTGTAGGGAAGTGGATATATCGCTTGTCTAATCTACATGAATGGATATAATTTTTTTATATATCAGGTAGCCTGCGAAGTCTAGCCACACTGGGGAGATGTTATAAGTCAAAACATGGTGTCTGTGAATGACTATATATATATATATATATATATATATATATATATATATATAGAGAGAGAGGAGAGAGAGAGAGAGAGAGAGAGAGAGAGAGAGAGAGAGAGAAAATAAAATGCAGTAGATTTATTTCGATCAAAGAACCCTGGATCTGAAATTTTTAACCCATAGCAGTATCTTTCTATCCGGAATAGCATCATTCCGACGTAGCATGAAATGAGCACGATTAAAAAAACGTTTTAACAACAAACAAACGGTGATGTACCGGTACAAACTCGGTCATTACTCATCGTATCTTTTAAAAAAGTGAGACATTAGCGAGATGGAGCTACCATTATCACTTGCCTAAGTTCATTTGCACCACGCAGCTGACTCGTTAAAGAATGTGGGTTTATTTTCCGCACTCTGTGTAATAGACTATGGAATTTGTTTCGCATATTCATTATTACTGAATTACGAGTTAGATCCTCGTAAGATTTCCCATTAAAATCCCCACGTACAAAAGACCTTCCGTTGATCCGGCCCGGTGATGGGTGTCAGACAAAATCAAGTGCACAGACAGTCTGAAAAAAAAATTAATGTCTCCTATTTAAAGTATTAAATGCAAAAATAATACCTTACTATTGCTATTTAAATTTTATTTTTTGATTATCTCCACGAAACATAAATCAGACCTTGATTGTTTTTACTCAAAAAGCAAGATCTGGTGATAGTGAATCTATCTATCTATCTATCTCTCTCTCTCTTTCAAACCCAAATTTTTCTGAAATGCATTTTCTAAAATTCATTTTTTTAATAATTGACACAAAGATGGGACAATAAGAGGTGCTACCACTCCGGGTCAGGGTAGACCTGGGACTAATGGCGATGAAGGGGTACTCTACACAACACAGAGCTACAGAATTGAAACTTCACTATTAGATGCAGTTTAACGTCATATCCATTGACGATTGCAATTTTAATACATGTAAACTTAAGTAATGAAACCTGCATAAGGAGCTGAGATTATATATATATATATTTATATATATATATAATATATATATATATATATATGAGGTTAAGTAAACAAATAATGTGTTTATTTTTATATGGCTTTAAGCCGACAATTTTTGGAGGATATGTACTTAATTGAAGTCATACCTAATTTTGAAAATTAATTAGTTAATAATTAATGAATTTAGGCGGGCATATATGTTCAAATGTAAGGCTAAACAAATCGAGAAAATGTCAATCCCTGAATGTACATTTCGACCTATTAGGTCTCATCAGCAAGGTTATAGACATGAGAGACTGCTCCGTGTGTGACTCGAAACCAATCTACCATGTCTATAACCTTGCTGATGAGGTCGAAATGTACATTCAGGGATTGACATTTTCTCGATTTGTTTAGCCTTACATTTGAACATATATGCCCGCCTAAATTCATTAATTATTAACTAATTAATTTTCAAAATTAGGTATGACTTCAATTAAGTACATATCCTCCAATATATATATATATACGTGGGTAATTCAATGTCAAATCATCCAGAAAAAGTAAAATTGTCACCCGCCCCCTTCAATTTTTCTAAAATTTTGTACTGGTGTGGACTGTGATAAAGTTACACAATCCCCAAAATTTGAGCTTCTAATTCCAAGAATTGGTGGAGTTATGTCGATTTTTAGCTCTCCAAATTTGGTGGGGTTGGCGAAAATGGCGACTTTTTGTAGTCTATTTTTGTCTGTAAAATGAGTTCTAGAGCGTCCCTACTCTTAAAAATTGGGTTATAAAAGCATTTTTATCCGAGGAATCCAAAAAAGCTATCAAAAATGTCTTAAAGTCAACCAACTTATTGTTGAGTTATTGATGATTTTTTATTATTTCATAGCAAGATTAATATCCCGAATGTAAGCACTGAATTTAATACAATTTTTTTTTCTTTTATTATTTCATATATATGTAACAAAAAATAGTCTGGTGTTTGCCCACAACAGAAGCTACAACATCATTTAAAACTTTGCGAATCAGAAATCATTAATAATTTAAAACTGATTAATTTTCAGACTTTTTTTAATAGCATTTTTGGATTCATTGGACAAAAATACTTGTATCATTTTCAAAAAAATTCGTTGCCTGAAGACTTCCACAGAGCAAGAGACCAAATGGTGTCAATAAGCTAAACCTTTTATTTATTCATTTATTTATCTATTAACGCTCTATCACAGATATTGAGCACTCTTCTAATATCACTGTGTTGGATTACTACCGCTTCTTCAAGTATAATAGACACAACCATACACATTCATATATATATATATATATATATATATATATATATATATATATCCCAAGCATTCGACTCGGCGATCGCTGAGCACCTTTCTATAAATGCTTGTTTTGTCCGATTATACAGATGAGTGCTTCTCTATCTGCACAGAGTTAGGTCTAAGCAACATCTAGCAGTCCTTGAGGCTGTTAGTATTACCTTTCTAGACCTACTCTGTGCAGACAAACACCGAGACACTCCATTTATCTGTTGGAGGCATAACATAACATAACCCTGGTTTAACCTAGGGCATATACATACCCTTCTTTCCCCAATTTTTTGTCCCCCCCCCCTACTCTCTGTTTACCCCATTTTTTTCTTAACAAATTCTTTACATTTCTGACTTTTAATTGTCAACCGGTTTGTAAATACTTGAAAAAGTACCGGTCGAAAAGGCCTTCGTATCCCCTTTTATTTTATTATTTTAATTCATAATAAAATATTACCTCCCCATTTTACATATGATTCCTCTACTTTTAGTAGTTTACAAATTTGCATGTACCACATCTATTTATATATAATATATATATATATATATATTATATATAATATATATATATATATATATAGTATTATATGCTTTTTTTATTGAGCAGCACTTCTTCTTTTCCCTTTCTTTCTTCATAATAAAAACAGAATGTTCCATAATTTATCTGAGGGGACGTCACTCATAAGAGATAAGAATTCGACAAATAAGCAACACTGGATAATCCGGAATTACATTTTTGCATTTCATCTTGAACGATTTGTAGAGTCTCATTTTTAACATGAGAGTATTGCATGATAACGGTCATACAATTAAGGAACACGACTATTAATATATATATGTATATTTACCAACCCCTCCACACGAGCAGGATGCGACACAAGGTCATTTTTTAAACGGAGTTTAACAGGTTTGAATTCAGGGTTTTCCTTCTCTTAGACCGGTTGCCTATCTAAGGTTAAAGAGCCCAGTCTGCCCTACTATTTACCCGTAGCTGGAGAGAGAGTAGGATTCATAACTTTCCCAAGGGTATTAGCGCTAAGTGAAATGCAATTAGCACGTCGAGGATTTGAACTCGGGGCGACGAATCCATTTCCCATGACTTTAACCATTACACCACGCGCTTCCACGAGTATTAATATATAGATGTCATACCTGGCATCTTGACCAACCATCAAAACGTACGTACTCAGTATCGCCTTCTCCTCACCCGTGATGCCGTCTCCTGAGAAGACGCCACAAAGAAAAAAAAATCGACGCGTACCTAGTCTTGATCCTATCAGCTCAGGAGGACCTCTTCACCATTGAACTTCACCATTGAAGTGAAAGGTCGCTGTAGTCTGATACCTACGTGACACAGGTCATCAGGACTGAACAATTTATATTCTCGCCCACACGTACGCACGCAAGTCTCCCACGTTAAGTAAATATATAAGTACAATCTTAACTACGGAATGGCTACATTTTTTTAATTAAAAAATCTAAAAAAGATTAGTGAAATAGATCACTAATTAGGACTGAGCCTATTCTAGTACTAACCACCCGAAGCAGAGGTTAACCATTTGGTAGAGAATCATCATCATCAAAATCATCATCATCATCATCAAGTAGTCCTGACTACACATATTCCCCCCCCTCTCTCTCTCTCTCTCTCTCTCTCTCTCTCTCTCTCTCTCTCTCTCTCTCTTTGTGTATTCATGTGCTCGGATTGTCGTATCTACACTATCTTCAATGTTAGTAAGACTCCTTCCCCCGAGCTAAGAAAAGAAGGAGCCTCACCAACATTCAAGATAGTGTAGAATTGACAATCCGGGCACTTGAGGAATAAACAAATAAAAGTAAGGAAAGATTAATTACAACAGCCAGGAAAAGCAATTGCAACATATTGACAAGCAGAATTACATCAAAAACCAAAAAAACAGAAATGGGAAGAAAACCAACTACATGGGTTATTCAAGCGTTAAACTCAAGAGATATTGCACCAGAAGACACGGACACGGCTAAGAAAAGGAAACCTCAAGAGAGAAACCGAATCGCTTATAATCACAACACAAGACAATGCCATAACAACAGACTATATAACGGCAAAAATAGATAAGTCGCAACGGAATATCTAGTGCAGAGTGTGTGGAGACGAAACGGTTAATCATATAATAAGCGAATGCAGCAAACTAGCTCAAAGAGAGTTCAAAACTAGGCACGACTGGGTGGGAAAGGTAATACATTGGGAATTGTGCAAGAAATTCAATTTTCACCATACAGCTGAATGGTATATACACAAGCCTGAACCTTTCCTGGAGAATGAGGTGGTGCATCACACCTGCCGTCAGCTCCCAGATGCTTTACCGCGTAAATCAGATTAACCAAGCTGTGCTTCTCATGCTCTGTGTTGGATTTAACCCATAGCTTGGGGAATGAGGGGTTTGATACCTTTATCAAGAGTATTAGTCCGACAGTGAACGTAATAGCGCGACTGGGGTCCGAACTCGCTTACTACAACGTGGCTGTCTAACACGTTTGCCACAATGCCTCGGGGATTTCACCAGGAATAAATACGACAATAAAAGGAAGAAAAGGAAAGAAAAAGAAAGACATATAGCCTCGTCCATGATTTGAAATCGGCATGCCGAATTCCTTCAACTATAACCGTTTCACGAGCGCACCATCAACACTATCAAGGATATATAATGTAATTCGCACCGAATCGTAAACAACCCTGTCGACGGGGACTTTAGAATACACCGACTGCACCTGTGTAGAGGGTGGCGACCCGTGATCCTTAAGGACGGAATCCTGGTGGCTGAGCAGACGATGACATGCAACACTCAACTTTGGTCTTAATTTAGGCTAGATGGTCTGATCAATCGGATGGTCTCATCAAGCCCTAGCAGCTATATGATTGTCCCAACCCTATTGATCTCATGGCAACCCCCCAACTCTTTTTATCAAATATGTGCTAGGGGGTGGAGGCTGAGGGTCTTATTATCCTGGGTGTGACGTTAAACTCTATCTGATGGTGAGTTCTGGACGTCTGGGGAATATGGAGCACCCCTTCCTCACCATTGCTCCTTGGTCCACTCTGAACCGGAGTGGTAGTAATTGTTCCATCTATGGGTTAAATAGAAGAAAATGAGTTTGAAAAATGTTTTCGGCATAAAATAACCCAATGGGTTGACATGCCATAAAAACCAACCAACCAACCAACCAACCGAATCGCAAATACGCGATTTTCAAGGAATCTAAAGCAGAAATATTATTTTACAGTCGACAACCCCTTTACCTCCCCCCCCCCCAAAAAAAAAAAATATTTTAAGAAAATATATCCCAACGACTAAAATAATTAAGGAATCCAAGGAATTTTACTGGGTGAACTTTCACACCATTTATGAATTCCTAATGAAAAGCTACGGTCGGTTTGTGTTTGGATTGTTTCGAAAACTGGTGAAGCGTTTTGATGGTTTTAACCTTTTTCCTTTTGCTCAAACCTAAAATATAATAGATGTTTTAATGTTACCCACGCTCACGCCGGTTCAATATACATAGATATATTCGGTCTGTTGGTCTGGGGTTGACCCTGAGAAGTAATATGTCGCTATGAATGTCTTGATTGAATTGCACTTTAATAAAAGGGTCATTCAATAAGGGCATTTTGGTTTATAAAAGGCAAAATACATAATAATAATAATAATAATAATAATAATAATAATAATAATAATAAATAAAATAATTAATAATAATAATAATGAATAATTAATAATAATAATAATAATGATAATAAATAAATAATTAATAATAATAATAATAATAATAATAATAATAATAATAATAATGATAATAAATAAATAATTAATAATAATGATAATGAATAATAATAATAATAATAATAATAATAATAATAATAATAATAATAATAAATAATTATTAATAATAATAATAATAATAATAATAATAATAATAATAATAATAATAATAATAATAATTAATTTCAACAACTCGAAGACTACACTCCAAAAACTCGAAGACTACACAAAAAAGAGTAAAGACAGATTACTTATGGCGGCCAACAATAGTAGATGTGACATATGGACAAACAGAAAAACAACAAAGACTGGAAAACAAAAATGGGAAGAAAAAAAAATTGACCTTGTGCCACATTATATATATATATATATATATATATATATATATATATACACATATATATATACACACACACACATACATATATATATATATATATATCGCTGACAAGCTAAAGCGACAATTCTTCCAGACTGTGGTCATATCAGTGCTGCTGTATGGATGCACCACCTGGACCCTAACGAAGCGCCTTGAAAATATGCTAGATGGGACCTGCACAAGAATGCTTGCGTACAGTCTTAAACAAGTCGTGGAAACAGCACCCTACAAGGAGGCAGTTGTATGGCCACTTGCCCCCCATCTCCCAAACCATATGACTAAGACGGACTAGGCATGCGGGACACTGCTGGAGAAGCAAGGACGAGCGCATAAGCGACATACTCCTGTGGAAGCCAACACATGGGCGTGCTAGTGTGGGCCGCCCAGCCACGACCTATATTGACCAACTATGTGAGGATGCTGGATGCTGCGCAGAGGAGCTCCCGGGGGCAATGAATAATTGGAGGGTTGGCTAGAGTGCCACGTCCTATTCGTGGCGTGGAGTTTGGGTAAATAAATGCATACAGCATTACACATAAATAAGTACACACCGAACAACGTTCTATAAAAAAAAGGTTAAATATCTTCTAAACAAAAGATACCAGAATTTTTTTATTTCTATTAAACATTATGCAGTCGACACGGAGATTATTAAGCATTATTTATTACCAAACTCTACAGCAGCGAAACTCTTTAACCAAAAAAAAAAAAAAAAAAAACTGCAGAGAAAGACACATCTTTATTTACTATAAAAAAAAAAACGAAAGACAAAATTTAAATACTTTAAGCGGAATGTGATCTTAGCTTCTGGCTACTTTTCTGCTCAACTCTAAAAAAAAAAAAAAAAAAGAAAAGAAAAAAGAAAAAAACCTGGATTACAAAACGAAACAAGAAACCAGCTTATATAACACAAAAGTGATAAACTTCAGTATATGATATAGCTTTACGACATAATAGTTTTAATATTAAAGACTTATCTACTAAATTATTAGCCTTCATTAAAAAAAGAAGAAAAAAAAGGAAAGAAAGAAATAAGGGTAATTTTCACCTTTAGTAGTCAAAATTCCTAGCAAATAAGGCAATTAGAGTAACCTCCCTTGACTTTCACTTTGAACTAAGCCGGTAGCTATTTTGAAAGTCTCCGTGCGAAATAAACAAATCTGGAAACTTTTTCATAACAATACAACTGCATGCTTTAACCACAAAAATATCATAAAATGTGTTCTAATAACAATTAAGTTCATTTCAAATAATTTTATGCTAGGAATTTAGCCAACTGATTTTCACTTTGAAACAAGACGGTAGCCATTTTGAAAGTGTCCGTGCGAAATACACAAATCTTAGAAACTTTTCGAAAACAATACAACTGCATGCTTAACACAAAAATATCATAAAATGTGTTCTTAATAACAATTAAGTTCATTTCAGATAATGCGCACGCACAATTTTATGCTAGGAATTTTAACAACTAAAGGTGAAAATTACCGAAATAAGGATATGTGTATTTAGCCAACCAAACCCGAAGATTTGTTTTATTTGGGGTTTTTACGGCATATCAACCCTTTTCGGGCTATTTAGTGCCGAATAAAGTAATTTTGATATCAGGTTGCTTGCAGTACCCGCCGTTGCTTAACTCTTTGCCAAACCAATTTCCCCCACGGTGGTTTTACATTTCCTTAAAAACTGCATCTAATGATGATGTTCCGATTTTGGAACTCCGGGGAGTGGGGAGTACCCCTTTATCACCATTATTCCCAGGTCCACTCTGACCCGGAGTGGTAGTATCTGTTAGGGTAGTATCTATGGGTTAAATAAATAACAAAGTGTTTGAAAAAATGTTTGCAAAAAAATTAAGTTTTAAAAATTGAATACCCATCAAGAATGAAAACAAAAGGCTTTCTGCATAAAATAACCCAATGAAGGGTGACATGCCGTAAAAACCAAACAACTAAACAAAACAAATTTTCTTAGTATTTTTTACCTGTATGATGGGATATTTCAAAGTTCACTATCTATTTAGTTCAGACAAAACAAAAGATGGAAGGGGTATTCATGTAGTGATATTTCAGTGTAAACAAGGTACACGTGCGAGAACCACTCCCAGCGGTTTACGGTAGGTTCGTAGTGGTGATAGAGCCGCTGTGAGCAGTTTAAAGTAGGCAAAGAGTATAATGATCACTTATTCCACCGGATGAGCTGGATGCGACTCAAAAGTTAAATTTTAAGTGAAGTTTAATTGGTTTGAATTCCTAGATTCTGTTCGGCCGGTTGTCATAACAACACAAAGGGCAAAATCGACCGAGGGACGGGTAGTGATTCGGATAACTCGTAATTTAAGTTACTCGTAAGTCAAGATAGGACTTTATTTAAATAGAGTGAGTTCTGGGGTGAACAGATAGTGAACTTTGAAATATCCCATCATACATGTAAAAATACCAAGAAAATTTGGTAGAGCCGTGGGGGAAATTAGGCAGGCAAAGAGTTAAAAGAATATATCATTTTGCTTTCATATCTGATTGTTTTTGTTTTTTTGTTTTTTTTTTGTAAATTTTGGTTATGATTGTTTTT
>CM042143.1:130644273-130742799 GCA_023376005.1 Doryteuthis pealeii | reverse complement strand
GGCTGTGGTGTGAGCATGTTTCCTTATTTAGTTGCGAGTAGAGATTTATGAGCACAATTGGTAATTAAAATCATTGTAAAAGACCGCAAAAACAGCAATTCCGTTGCGACCGATAGACATCTTTCTTGTACCAATTTCCCTGTTAGATCTAAGTCATTGGGACAAATCTATAGCTCAATGTGCTACTGAAGAATTACTCATGGCTGTGGTGTGAGCATTGTTCCTTATTTAGTTGCGAGTAGTGATTTATGAGCACAATTGGTAATTAAAATCATTGTAAAAGACCGCAAAAACAGCAATTCCGTTGCGACCGATAGACATCTTTCTTGTACCAATTTCCCCGTTAGATCTAAGTCATTGGGACAAATCTATAGCTCAATATGCTACTGAAGAATTACTCATGGCTGTGGTGTGAGCATTGTTCCTTATTTAGTTGCGAGTAGTGATTTTTGAGCAATTGGTAATTAAAATCATTGTAAAAGACCGCAAAAACAGCAATTCCGTTGCGACCGATATACATCTTTCTTGTACCAATTTCCCCGTTAGATCTAAGTCATTGGGACAAACCTATAGCTCAATATGCTACTGAAGAATTACTCATGGCTGTGTGTGAGCATTGTTCCTTATTTAGTTGCGAGTAGAGATTTATGAGCACAATTGGTAATTAAAATCATTGTAAAAGACCCAAAAACAGCAATTCCGTTTCATCCGATAGACATTTTCTTGCACCAATTTCCCCGTTAGATCTAATTTTGGGACAAATCTATAGCTCAATGTGCTACTGAAGAATTACTCATGGCTGTGGTGTGAGCATTGTTCCTTATTAAGTTACGAGTAGAGATTTATGAGCACATTTGGTAAGTAAAATCTTTGTAAATGACCGCAAAACATCAATTCCGTTCACCGATAGACATCTTTCTTGTACCAATTTCCCAGTTAGATCTAATTATTGGGACAAATCTATAGCTCAATGTGCTACTGAAGAATTACTCATGGCTGTGGTGTGAGCATTGTTCCTTATTAGTTACGAAGTAGAGATTTATGAGCACATTGGTAATTAAAATCTTGTAAAAGACCGCAAAAAACAGCAATTCCGTTCCGACCGATAGACATCTTTCTTGTACCAATTTCCCTGTTAGATCTAAGTCATTGGGACAAATCTATAGCTCAATGTGCTACTGAAGAATTATCATGGCTGTGGTGTGAGCATTGTTCCTTATTTAGTTACAAGTAGAGATTTATGAGCACAATTGGTAATTAAAATCATTGTAAAAGACTGCAAAAACAGCAATTCCGTTGCGACCGATAGACATCTTTCTTGTACCAATTTCCCGTTAGATCTAAGTCATTGGGACAAATCTATAGCTCAATGTGCTACTGAAGAATTACTCATGGCTATGGTGTGAGCATTGTTCCTTATTTATTTACGAGTAGATATTTATGAGCACAATTGGTAATTAAAATCATTGTAAAAGACCGAAACAACAGCAATTCCGTAGCGACCCATAGACATCTTTCTTGTACCAATTTCCCCGTTAGATCTAAGTCATTGGGACAAATCTATAGCTCAATGTGCTACTGAAGAAGTCCTCATGGCTGTGGTGTGAGCATTGTTCCTTATTTAGTTGCGGGTAAAGATTAATGAGCACAATTGGTAATTAAAATCATCGTAAAGACCGCAAAAACAGCAATTCCGTTGCAACCGATAGACATCTTTCTTGTACCAATTTCCTCGTTAGATCTAAGTCATTGGGACAAATCTATAGCTCCATGTGCTACTGAATAATTACTCATGGCTGTGGTGTGAGCATTGTTCCTCATTTATTTACGAGTAAAGAGTCATGAGCACGATTGGTAATTAAAATCATTGTAAAAGACCGAAAAAACAGAAATTCCGTTGCGGCCCATAGACATCTTTCTTGTACCAATATCCCTGTTAGATCTAAGTCATTGGGACAAATCTATAGCTCAATGTGCTACTGAAGAATTACTCATGGCTGTGATGTGAGCATTGTTCCTTATTTATTTACGAGTAAAGATTCATGAGCACAATTGGGAATTAAAATCAATGTAAAAGACCGCAAAAACAGCAATTCCGTTGCGTCCGATAGACATCTTTCTTGTACCAATTTCCCCGTTAGATCTAAGTCATTGGGACAAATCTATAGCTCCATGTTATACTGAAGAAGTCCTCATGGCTGTGGTGTGAGCATTGTTCCTTATTTAGTTGCGGGTAAATATTAATGAGCACAATTGGTAATTAAAATCATTGTAAAAGACCGCAAAAACAGCAATTCCGTTCAGTCCGATAGACATCTTTCTTGTAGCAATTTCCACGTTAGATCTAAGTCATTGGGACGAATCTATAGCGCAATGTGCTACTGAAGAAATACTCATGGCTTTGGTCTGAGCATTGTTCCTTATTTATTTATGAGTAAAGATTCATGAGCACAATTGGTAATTAAAATCATCGTAAAAGACCGCAAAAACAGCAATTCTGTTGCGACCCATAGACATCTTTCTTGTACCAATTTCCCCGTTAGATCTAAGTCATTGGGACAAATCTATAGCTCAATGTGCTACTGAAGAATTACTCATGGCTGTGGTGTGAGCATTGTTCCTTATTTAGTTGCGAATTGTGAATTTTGAGCACTATTGGTAAGTAAAATCATTGTAAAAGTCCGCAAAAACAGCAATTCCGTTGCGACCGATAGACATCTTTCTTGTACCATTTCCCCGTTAGATCTAAGTCATTGGACAAATCTATAGCTCAATGTGCTACTGAAGAAGTCCTCATGGCTGTGGTGTGAGCATTGTTCCTTATTTAGTTGCGAGTAGAGATTAATGAGCACAATTGGTAATTAAAATCATCGTAAAACACCGTAAAAACAGCAATTCCGTTGCGACCGATATAGATCTTTCTTGTGCTACTGAAGAATTACTCATGGCTGTGTGTGAGCATTGTTCCTTATTTAGTAGCGAGTAAGGATTTATGAGCACAATTGATAATTAAAATCATTGTAAAAGACCGCAAAAACAGCAATTCCGTTGCGACCGATAGACATCTTTCTTGTTCTAATTTCCCCGTTAGATCTAAGTCATTGGGACAAATCTATAGCTCAATGTGCTACTGAAGAATTACTCATGGCTGTGTTGTGAGCATTGTTCCTTATTTAGTTGCGAGTACGGATTTATGAGCACAATTGGTAATCAAAATCATTGTAAAAGACCGCAAAAACAGCAATTCCGTTGCGACTGATAGACATCTTTCTTGTACCAATTTCCCCGTTAGATCTAAGTCATTGGGACAAATTTACAGCTCAATGTGCTACTGAAGAATTACTCATGGCTGTGGTGTGAGCATTGTTCATTATTTAGTTGCGAGTAGGGATTTATGAGCACAATTGGTAATTAAAATCATTGTAAAAGACTGCAAAAACAGCAATACCGTTGCTACCGATAGACATCTTTCTTGTACCAATTTCCCCGTTAGATCTAAGTCATTGGGACAAATCTATAGCTCAATGTGCTACTAAAGAATTACCCATGGCTGTGTTGTGAGTATTGTTCCTTATTTAGTTGCGAGTAAGGATTTATGAGCACAATTGGTAATTAAAATCATTGTAAAAGACCGAAAAAATAGCAATTCCGTTGCGACCGATAGACAACATTCTTGTACCAATTTCCCCGTTAGATCTAAGTCATTGGGACAAATTTATAGCTCAATGTGCTACTGAAGAATTACTCATGGCTGTGGTGTGAGCATTGTTCCTTATTTAGTTGCGAGTACAGATTTATTAGCACAATTGGTAATTAAAATCTTTGAAAAAGACTGCAAAAACAGCAATTCCGTTGCGTCCGATAGAAATCTTTCTTGTACCAATTTCCCCGTTAGATCTAAGTCATTGGGACAAATCTATAGCTCAATATGCTACTGAAGAATTACTCATGGCTGTGTTGTGAGCATTGTTCCTTATTTAGTTGCGAGTAGAGATTCATGAGCACAATTGGTAATTAAAATCATTGTAAAAGACCTCAAAAACAGCAATTACGTTTTGACCGATAGACTTGATTTTTGTAACAATTACACAGTAAGACCTAACTCCTTGGAAAAATCTATAGCCCAATTTACAACTGAAGAAGTCCTCAGCGCTTTGCTGTAAGCATTGTCCCTTATTTAGTAGCGAGTAGATATTTATACGCACAATTGGTAATTAAAATCATTGCAAAAAACTGCAATTCCGTTGCGACCGTGTCAATTTCCCGGTTCGATCTAACTTATTGCTACAAATCTATAACTCAATGTACTACTGAAGAAATCCTTGTGGCTGTGGTTTGAGCATTGTTCCTTATATAGTTGCGAGTAGAGATTTATGAGCACAATTGGTAATTACAATCATTGTAAACGACTGGAAAAACTGTACTTTTGTTTTAACTGATGGACTTGATTCTTCTTTTAATTTCCCAGTAAGACCGTATGCATTTGGACAAATCTATAACTCAATGTACTACTGAAGAAGTCTTCATGGCAGTGGTGTGAGCAATATTCCTTATTTAATTACGTGTGGAGATTTGCGAGCGCAATTGGTAATTCAAATCATTGTAAAAGACCACAAAAACGTCAATTCCGTTTCTACCAGTAGCCCCTGCTCTTGAATAAATTAACTGGTAGTCGCTAACTCATTGGGACATTTCTATTGATTTCCTCATGGTATTAATGGCAACATTGTCCCCCCCCCTCTCTTCAACAAGTCGAATTTATTTTTCCACTCTATTTTCTTTTCTTTTTCATACTAGAAGCTATTTCGGCTTAGAGGTTGTATAATATCATCATGGCGGACGCCATGTTCGGCCTCAAACTCATTCCTGAATTCGACGGCTCCACATCTGTGGTGGACTGGGTCGAGAAAGTGGAGCTGACGTGTCGCTTATGTGGGGGTCAAGCAGGTCGATCTAGTCATCCCCCTGCGACTGATGGGAGGCGCTCTGGACGTATACCAGCAGCTAAAAGACGACGAAAAAGCTGATGTTGTGCTGATTAAGGCTGCGCTATACAAAGCCTTTGCGATGGACCCCTGCACTGCGTATGAACGTTTCACAACCCGGATGTTGATGGCAGGCGAGACGGTGGATGTCTTCTTTGCGGCACTGAAGAAGCTGGCGGTTTTGTTTGGGGGATTGCCTGAACGTACCTTTGTATACGCATTTGTGGCAGGACTCCCGGCTCGAGTGAAACAATTGTTGAGGGCATCCACCAGTATAGAGGCAACGCCGGTGGAGCATTTGCTTGAGCGCACATGGGCTATCGTCAGGGATGAGGCAGAGCTAGGGCAGCCAATTGCAATGGCTGTGCAGACGGCCTAGAGTGGCCATACAACTCTCCCCAGGCTGGACCATCGAGTCAGAGTGAATTGCTTCCGTTGTGGAAGGCGTGGCCACAGGGCTAAGGAGTGCAAGATTAGCACGGACAATAGACGTGGGCGCATACGCTGCTTCAAATGTCGCGGCGTCGGACACATGGCCTCAATCTGTCCGGGAGAACGAGCCAGGGGACAAGATGTCAACGCCGCTCTGCTCCCCGGACAAGAAGTGAACAAGGTGCAACCAATCATCCGAGTCCTCGTCGACCAAACGCCTAGCTCGGCGCTTCTCAATTCAGGCTGCTCTCGCACCATAGTGAGCGCAAGACTATGCCGCACCTGGAGGAAGAGAAGCATTAAAGTAACGACCATAGATGGTGATACCCGGGCATGCTGTGGAGTAGGATCAGTGAGGATTCATACTGACTCTGGTACATCTGCTAAGATCGACGTATTGGTGACGTGAAAACATTTACTGGGCTTCGATCTACTGCTCGGATATGACGCCATCAAGGCACTGGGCGGTGTCCTGATTACACGAGGTGGAACTGTGCAATTCCTGGAGGCCCCGGTGTGTGCCGCGCTTCACATCGATCGGCCCGACTTCAGGGTAGAGTTCAATCAATGCCAGAAGATCTGGACTGTCTCGTGGAAATGGACGGATAATGAGGCGCCAACCAAGCTACGGAATAGCGTCGCAGAGTACCCCGTATCCGCGAACGTTAGGAACGCATACGAACAGGAGCTTGACGCCTGGATCAAAGATGGCTGGTTGATCCCGTACCCCGACCAAAAGCTTGGGCCTCCTAAAGGTCTGATCCCTTTAATGGCAATAGTGCAGCAGAACAAGTCAAATGTGCGACCAGTTCTGGATTACCGCGAGCTCAACAAATATATTGAGGCTTACACGGCTGATGACGATGTATGTGCAAGCAAGTTGCGGGAGTGGCGCCAGAAAGGATCAAACGTGTCGTTGCTGGATCTGAGAAAGGCCTATCTGCAGGTGCGGGTCGACGAAACATTATGGCCATTTCAGACGGTGGTGTTTCGTGACAAACGGTACTGCCTGACCAGGCTGGACTTCGGCTTGAATGTGGCGCCACAAATCATGAAGACCATCATTGGTGCTGTGCTGTCCCAAGATGAAACTGTCAAAAAGGCGACGTCAGCGTACCTCGATGACATTTACATCAATGAAGATGTGAAGCAAGCGTCACACGTTCGAGCGAAATTGGCACAATTTGGCCTGGTTTGCAAGGATCCAGAACGGCTTGAAGACGGAGTGCGCGTACTAGGCCTGGATGTCAGGGGGGAGGAAGGCATCCTGCGATGGAGACGAGGAAGTGTGGTTCTAACAAGGCGGACTGTTTTTTCCTTGTGCGGAAAACTTGCGCAGCTCGTCTCCATCGCAGGATGCCGTCCTCCCCCCTGACATCCAGGCCTAGTACGCGCGCTCCGTCTTCAAGCCGTTCTGGATCCTTGCAAACCAGGCCAAATTGTGCCAATTTCGCTCGAACGTGTGACGCTTGCTTCACATCTTCATTGATGTAAATGTCATCGAGGTACGCCGACGTCGCCTTTTTGACAGTTTCATCTTGGAACAGCACAGCACCAATGATGGTCTTCATGATTTGTGGTGCCACATTCAAGCCGAAGCCCAGCCTGGTCAGGCAGTACCGTTTGCCACGAAACACCACCATCTGAAATGGCCATAAAGTTTCGTCGACCCGCACCTGCAGATAAGCCTTTTTCAGATCCAGCGTGGGGTCAAGCAGGTCGATCTAGTCATCCCCCTGCGACTGATGGGAGGCGACTGATGGGAGGCGACTGATGGGAGGCGACTGAGGGAGGCGTATACCAGCAGCTAAAAGACGCCGAAATAGCTTCTAGTATGAAAAAGAAAAGAAAATAGAGTGGAAAAAAATAAATTCGACTTGTTGAAGAGAGGGGGGGGGTCAACAATGTCGTCGCCGTCACAAAATCTATAGCACAAAATCCGTCGTCGTCGCAAAACCATCAACTCAAACATCTTCAGCAAGCAGCTGAAAAATGGCAACTCCTGCTGTCGTCACCCCACTTCTACTTATACAATTTTTCTTTCAACATCCGGGTGTCTGCACCACACGCACGAGATTCTCGAGCCAAACCCGATCGCTGGAATCATCATAGCCATCATCCGGGCACCTGGCGCTTACATCCGGGACTGCAGCTTCTAGACTTCGGTGACAATGTTTGCATTCTGAAGGAAGTGGGTTCGATTCTACAGTCCGACATGTCAGGCAAAGCCTAGCCCGCTTCCTTCGAGAATACGGCAGGCCTTGACGTTCGCCACTTACCTCGTGTTCTCTGTCACAAGGAGATAAACTTTCAGCTGACAAATTTATCGAACCAAGTAAGTATTTACCCAAGCCGTTCACCCTGGGTAGGATGTGATACTAGGTTGCAAGTTTTGGGTATCCATCAATAAGTTAATTTACAACCCAACATTAATGGATCTTACGAGTCGATTTATATTTTAGAATATATCATCGAAAATTAAAATCTCAAATATAATTTAACATGTTTATAAATTTAATTTTTGATTTTTAATGATGGAATGATAATTGGATAATTAAAACTAGTTGAAATGCAGAATTTGCCACAGTTCTTTATAATTTGAAAAACATTTTAAGACCATCGATTTTTTAGGTATTCCAATTTAAATATTTTTGTTAATTCATTACAAATTGTAAGAAAAAAATTTCTGGTAAAGGAATAGGACCATGAAACTTTTTCAAACCAATATGTATCTTTACTCGAAATATTATTTTAAATGTAAACATTCACCCCCCCCCCCAAAAAAAAAAATTCATGGACAAAAAATTTATATTTTTAATGTAACAATAAAAAGGTAAGCTTTTTATTGTTACATTTTTATGGGGTAAAAAAAATAGATTTATACATTCAACTAACATTTGAGAAAAATAAAATTGGTTCAAACCACTTATAATGTTAGAATAAAATGTTGTTTTTTTTAAAATAATACTTTAAATGTCGGTATTAAACGAACCCGTTTGTCCAGAGTTGGATGTGACAGTCGCAAGTGTTTCATCCACTGAGTATCGTCCTCGCCATTCTGTAGTAATGCATTTGTAAGACCAGCTTGCTAACAATTATACCATGATAGGACTTTCTTATTGTTCACTCAATCCGTTCTTGGTAAAATCTATTTGTTAATATAGACTTGATAAATAATTGATTAAACTTTAACAATAGCCTCCAAAAATGATTAAAAGTAGCTGTAATTAAGATTTTGATGAAAATTCTGTATATTTCTAAAAGTTATGTTCAATTTCTTAAAGCACTAACAGTTTAAATAAGCAAATCAAATAATAAATCTAAAACAAATCATCTGCACAACTAACAGGCTAAGTCACTGTATTTGTTATGGTTTAAAAGGGGGCGTAACTCTTACATTACGTTATTTAGAAAAGGCAGCAGATTTTTTTTTTTTTGAGGAGGGGGGTAGAATATTAATTAAAAAAATGTTAAAAATGTTCAATTTCAAGAAATAACTCGAGAAAATTTAAATAATTTAAAATAATTATTTTTCACAACACAGACAATTTAAAACAACAATTAATTTCGAGGAAAATTTCTTTCATTGTAAAGAAAAAAGTGTCGGTAGCTTTCGACAGACAACTTTTAATCTCTCTGAAAGTTGTTTATTTTTCTTCAAATTGAATTAAATACAAAAAATAATTAAAAAAAAACTTTTTCTTAAAATAAAAACGTTTTTCCATTTTAAAACTATTTCTGAATCAATGAAATTTATGGAAGAGTCCATTTTAAAGAGAAATACCAGCTAATATAATATATCTACCTAAATAAATTATATATTGTACTTTATCAGGACAGATGATTCTACCAATGGTAAAGTAGAATATTTTAACTAAACCAGCAAAAACGTCTTTTCTTTCTTTTCACTCTGCTTTCTATCAAAAAACATATCTCCTTCTAAATCTGTAGAATTGGTACCTTCTGACAAAATTTGCTTTTGGTCTGCATCTGGGCCATTGATTCAAGTCATGTGTCACACCGAAGTTGTGTTTGTCACATTTAGAATCACACTAGTTTCATACCAACAGGCAAGACACACCTGGCTTTATGCTGTACCCGTACAGGTAAAGCAGTGTTATTCCTGCTAGATTAAACAAAAACACGTCCAGAAAAAGTAAGTTCAATTCTTTAATAACATTTTTTTTTTCTTTACACAATTTTTTTAACAAAATTTCCAAATCTCTATAATTGTCAAAGTTTAAAAAAAAACAATGTTTTGTGGTTTTGATCTATCAAGAAAATTGAGATTATAGAAATATTACATATTCATTCAATTAAAAAGTTAGATATTTTCAGTAAACTAGTTAGTGAATAGAATCATTTTTTTTTATATTAGTGAATTGCTTGATTTCCTCTCCCTAGAATGAACATGCAATATAAATTGGGGGCCAAAGGGGAAAATAGTATTTTCTAAAAGAATGTTTTTTTTTAAATTTCTACTTTCTGAATCCTGTTTCAACACTAACCAGTCATAAACTCACTAATCATTCCTCAGATGTTTTTATTTTCAGTATTTAATTCAATTTGAAGAAAAACAGAAAACTTTCAGAGGGATTAAAGTCGTCTTTCGAAAGCTGCCGACATTATTTTCTTTACAATGACAGAAATACATTCAATCAACCTATGTGGGGACTCTCCCACCCCTCTCTCAATCTATGTGGTGACACTCCCGCACCTCTCTCTGGATAGGGACCCTATTGATGCTATAGGCTGCATTTGAGATAGTTTCTCTTCCTATTTGCTGTTGCAGTAGGACGTTGCCAAGGACGCTGTTTATGGTTGCTAGGAACGCGATTTTTAACGCGAAAGTATATATTTGCTGATTTTGTAGTAGGTTGCTAAGGACGCTGTTTATGGTCGCTACGGACGCTGTTTACGGTCACTAGGGACGCCATTTTGTCTCAGGAATCTTTCTATGGGCATTAATGAAGCTAAGGAGTACATTTAATACTGATTTCTGTTTCTAGAGGCCGTTGCTAAGGATGCTGTTTACGGTTGCTAGGGACGCTATTTTGGCCCAGGAAGCTTTCTATGGACAGTATTGAAGCTAAGGAGTACATTTTAGACTGATTTTGTTGATTTTATCTATTTCTAGAGGCCGTTGCTAAGACGCTACGTACGGTTGCTAGGGACGCTATTTTTATAAGGAAGCTATGGACACTATTAATGCTAAGGAGTGGATTTTAGAATGATTTAGTTGATTTTAGCTGTTTCCTGAGGTGGTTGCTATGGGTGCTAATTTGGTATCTAGGGATGCTATTTTCTCTCTCAGAAATGTGGCTAGGGACGCTGTTATTACTCAGGAACTTGGATAGGGTCATTATTGATGCGATAGACAGTATTTGAGATAGTTTCTGATCCTATATGCTGTTGCAGAAAGACGTTGCAAAGGATGCTGTTGCTAGGGACGCGATTGTTAATCCGGAAAGTAGCTATTTGCTGTTGTTTTAGGAGTTTGCTAAGGGCGCTGTTTACGGTTGCTAGGGACGTTATTTGGGCCCAGGAAGCTGTCTATGAACACTATTGAAACTAAGGAGGGAATTTTAGAATGATTTTGTTGATTTTAGCTGTTTAAAGAGGTGGTTGCTAAGGAGGCTACTTTGGTTGCTAGGAACGCTATTTTAGTTCAGAAATGTGGCTAGGGACAATATTGTTATTCTGGAAATTGGATAGGGGCACTATTAAAGATATAGACAGTATTTGCAATAATTTCTGTCCTATATGCTTTTGACGGAGATTGCTAAAGACTCTGGGACGCGATTTTTAATCCGTAAAGAGGCTATGTGCTTTTGTTGTAAGAGGTTGCTAAGAGCGCTTTTTACGGTTGCTAGAGACGTGTTTACGGTTGATGTTTACGTGTTTACGGTTGCTAGGAAAACTATTTTTGTACAGGAAGCAGTCTATGGACACTATTGAATCCTTTAATATTGCGGTTGATTTGCTTAAAGATGTGGTCCCGATTGATTAAGACCGCCTTTTAAAAAGTCTTATTATAAATGGTTTCAATGTAAAGTAATAGCTTAAATACTGCGGTTAATTGGCCTCAAAATGGTGTCCCTTTTTATCCAAACCATCTTTTTAAAGGTCTTATTATAATTGGTTTCCGTGTAAAATAATAACTTAAATAGAGCTGTTAATCGGCCTCAAAATAACATCCCTATTGTTCAAAACCACCTTTTCACAGGTCTTATTCCAATTGGTTTCCGTGTAAAATAATTCCTTGTAATTCGCTTAATTGGCCACACAAGGGTTTCCTCATTGACCAAAATCACCATTTTAAAGGTCTTATTGTAATTGTTTTCCGTATTAAGTAATACCTTACATAGTGCGGTTAATTGGTTTCAAAATAGTGATCTATTAATAAAAAAACATATTTTCAAAGGTTTTATAATGATTGTTTTCCGTGTAAAGTAATACCTTAAATAGAGTGGTTAATTGGCATCAGAATTGTGTCCCTTTTGATCAAAACTGCCTTTTCAAAGGTCTTATAATAATTTATTTCCGTGTAAAGTAATAGCTTAAATAGTGCAGTTAATTGGACTCACCGTGGATAAAAAACACCTTTACAATTGTCTTATCATGGTTTCCGTGTAAAATAATAGCTTAAATAGTGCTGATAATTCATCTCAAAATGGCGTCCCTATTGTTCAAACCTGCCTTTTCAAAGCTCTTATTATAATTAGTTTCCGTTTGAAATAATACCTTAAATATTGAGGTTAATTTAACTCAAAATAATGTTCCGATTGATCGAAAACACCTTTTCTAATGTCTTATTATAATTGGTTTCTTTGTAAAATGATACCTTAAATAGTCCGGTTAATTTGCCTGAAAATATTCAGTTGCTAAGGATTCCATTTATGGTTGCTAGGGACGCAATTGTTACTCAGTATTGAGGTAACGAATGCTGTGGGAGCTTAGGTCTCTATTTGAGATTGATTCTGTTGCTATTAACTATTACAGGGGTTAATTCCTACGGACACCATGTATGGTTGCTAGGGACGCAATTGTTACTCAGGATTGAGGTTACGGACGCTAGGGAAGCTAAAGACTAGTGTCAGCAGCTAATGACGCTATTTTTTGTTGCTATGGACGCTATTGTTACTCTGAATTGGGGTAATTGGTGCTATGGAAGCTAAGGACTCTATTTGAGATTAATTCTGTTGCTTTTAGCAATTACATGTAAGGTTGCTAAGGACGCTATTTATGGTTGCTAGGTATACTATTGTTACTCAGGATTGAAGTTGCAGACGCCTGGGAAGCTAAAGACTCTAGTGTCGGCAGCTAAGGACGATATTTATGGTTTCTAGGGACGCTATTATTACTCAGGATTATGGTTACAGACACTATGGAAACTAAGGACTATTTGAGATTGATTCTGTTGCTATTAGCTATTACATGTTTTGATTGCTAACGACGTCCTTCATGGTTGCTAGCGACACTATTGTTACTCATGATTGTGGTTACAGACGCTATGGAAGCTAAGGACTCTATTTGAGATTGATTCTGTTGCTATTAGCTATTACATGTTTTGGTTGCTAAGGACGTCATTCATGGTTGCTAGGGACACTATTGTTACTCATGATTGTGGTTACAGACGCTATGGAAGCTAAGGACTCTATTTGAGATTGATTCTGTTGCTATTAGCTATTACATGTTTTGGTTGCTAAGGATGTCATTCATGGTATTGTTACTCAGGATTGTGGTTACAGACGCTATGGAAGCTAAGGACTCTATTTGAGATTGATTCTGTTGCTATTAGCTATTATAGGTGTTGGTTGCTAAGGCTTGGAAAATCCCATAACAGTGCCCTTTTAAGGCATTATTAGTCTACCTATATTCGTGAAAATTTAAGGTGTCAACTTTGTTGGTTTTTCTGACAGATTTTCAAGCGTAGAATTCATTGAGGTAAAAAAATCGCTCAATTCGAAGAATTGGTGGAGATATGAATATGAGTATAATGCCTCAAAATCAACAATTTCTTGAAAAATTTAGGTGTCAATTTTATTAGCTTTTCTGTTAGATTGTGATGCGTAGATTAAAATGGTACCAAAGAAATTGCTTTCTGTCGAGAATTGACGGAGATATGAGGCTTCAAAGATCCCCTAAAAGTGACCTTTTTAAGGCCCTATTAGAGTATCTATTTTCGTGAAAATGTAAGGTCTCGATTTTATTGGCATTTCTGATAGATGCGTAGAAATTAATTGATGCCAACGAAGAATTGGCGGAGATATGAGCCCTTTGTAATGTAGCGGGCTAACCCTGCCCCAGTTCAAACTCAACTGATCTTACTCCCTCGGTCTCCAGAACTCAACTCCCGCAAAATCTAAGGTTTCCTCATTATATAGAAATCGGTGATAAACTTTCTAGAATGTCCTCGAATCTATCGAAGGTTCTAATTGTTCTACCAAATTGCGCGTGTCAATTAAGAGGTCAACGGGTCAACCATCCTTTCTTCTGACAAACCGATTAAACTAAATTTTAATAGCAAAATCCCATACTCACTGGCTACGAATCGACTTAGAATTTCATATTGTTCTTGCTCGCCCACTCCCGTAAGGTCTGAGAATCGTGCTACATCCTATTAAGGTTTCTCTGTGTCTGGCACAAGGCCACAAATATAGGTGTTCCAGGGTCCATTAACCCCCCCCCCCCTTATTATGCATCAAAATCACCAATTTCGTGAAAATTTTAGATGTCGATTTTATTGGCTTTACTGATAGATTTCAATGCATAGAATTCATTGATGCCAAGGAAACCGCTTTGAACTCTGATCACCAATTCCATTTCCTACAACAATAACTAATACACTACCAGCGCCACCAATGTAGAATCTAATTGAAAAGTGCAACTTTTTAAAAAATATTTATTTTCATCTGTGTTGAGTCATGACAATATAATCACTGAACAGTATTTAAAGTTAGATTTTAGCATTATTTGGATAATGTGCTCTCCAGCCTTCTTCAGCTATTTCTTGTTGGACTCGGGAGCCTTCTCGAACTCAGGATCCTTCTTGTTTTAATCTGGAGCCATCACAGAACTTTAATCCATATTGATTCTACTTTTGTTTGGTATAATCATACAGTTATTTCTATCACAACTATTCATTTTTGATATTTTTTCTTATTTGTTTTTTCTTATTTAAAGTTGAACCTGAAGGATTTCCTTTTTATTTAAATCTGATAATTAAATTCTTTAGATTCAACATTTGTTCGGTATATTTTAATCATACTGTTTGTTTTTTGCTAACAATGGTCTGCAAATCTTGCTTGCTCACCATTAGACTACATGAGGTGGCCATAGTTGATATACATACTATTTCCATTTTACAAACACAGTACGAATAAGTACAAACAATTAACAAAACAAACTTATACTAATAGAGGAGGGTCAGCCAACACAGAAAAGTCAGTTTGGATATTATTAAGCTATTAATCCACTTTAATCATAGGTTATTTTATGGCTATGAGCCAGTCCATCTGGTAGAGGGCTGAAGGGGTGTTAACTACTCTACAACACAAATACAATCTTTAATTTTCACAACTCATCTCATTATCAATTCATTTTTCTTGTTTATCTTTAATTCATTCTCTACAGATTTATTTTTTAAAAATTTAGCTTTTAAATGTATTTTTAAATACAGTGAGATGTGTATTTTTAAAATGAAAATGGAATATTTCTTCTTAACAAAATAAGATATTTCAGCAAATCTGGAGAAATTTACTAAGTATGGGCTGTGAAAGTAATTGATACTCCTATATTATTTGTACATCTTCAACAGGACATTTTGAATTTATTGTTTAGTGAACGACTTCAGGTGTTCAATACAAAATGTTTTAAAATTTGATAATAACACTTATCAGGAGATGTGACTAAGTATCACCACTTTAATAAACTCACAATATTTGTGGCAGTGTGTATATATATATATATATATATATATATATATGTATATGTATATGTTTTTTTTTTTTTTTTTTTTTTTTTTTTTTTTTTATGTAGTGTTTGTAGATAATCTTCAAGGTATAAAAATCCGTATATTTTATTTTTTCATAAGACAAATGTGTAAATAAATGGAAGTTAATCCGACAGAATGAATTTAACATTTTGAAAAAACAATTAGTAATTATAATCTGCTGACAGAATCTGTTTCGACCGCTTAGTAGAAGGGTCATCATCAACGAGCAAAACATATGAAGGAAAGAAGGGATAAAAAACCGTTGGAAGAAATAGGGGATACAAACACACGCTGGAATGCTTGAATTTTTAAAATGCGCATTCTGTATCAAAAAATAAAATAAATTTTATTTTTAAGAAACAGAAGCATTTTTAATCCAAAAATAAAACTCAAAAAAGAGTTTGGTGTAAATATATAAAAAAGTGTAAGAGATTATCAAAAATGTTCAAAATATAATCCAGCTATTAAAAGTTATTTACACGTCCACAGCACAATTGAAGGAAGATGTTAAGTTTCAAAAAAGTTGGTGGTGTTGGTAAATTTTTTTTAACATATATATATATATATATATATATTTTTTTTTTTTTTAACATATATATATATATATATATATATATATATATATAGTATCCAATTGCCACTTTAACTTTTCTGTTGCAGTGGCATCAGTAAATAATCCAAAATTGCTCAATATATTAAAAATACAGAGCAGTAATAATACTGCTAATATTATTATTAGAGGAAAAATAAAGGGTCTACCATGGTTTCAATCAAATTGAAATGATTTCTTCAAGACCCTAACCTTTAATAACTAAGTTGATGTAATTCCTTAGTTAAATTAAAGATATTTTTGGGATAATAACAGTTGAATGCTACATTATTTTTCTCTCAATCTTTGCGTGTGGCTTGCACACAAAAATTGAGAGAAAAACAATGTATCTTTCCACACGTGTATTTATTCCTTAATTCTCATTTCTGTATTGTTAATAATTCAATTCTAATTATAAATAATAGCCAGTAAAAACAGTTAAAATTTAATTCTAATTATATTTTAGGGGTTTAATATTAGTAATTCATAGTTTTTATTGTTCATTTTTTTGTATTTATCCTATTTAAAATCAATAACTATTTAAGAAAAAAATTCCAATTTATTTAGTTAAATTTAGTAATGTAGTTCTAACAATAAATGATAGATTTGAATCGATCAGCAATTGTAGACATAGGTTGGGTCAGTCACTAAGATATTGTTAGAACTATATTACTTTAAATTTGGTTCATTACAATAATTTATTTCAACCACATTACTACAGCATCTTCAGATATGAGCAAAAGCATGGATATTACTAGCCAGTAATTTAAAGTATTTTCCTTCATTTATTGAATATATATATATATATATATATATATATATATATATGATTCGAAGGCAATTATAATGCGTATAAAATAAAAACAAAAAGATGTTTTTTGTCTTATTGATTTCAAAGTAAACTTTATCTTCAGAGATATCTTCTGAAGATAAAGTTTACTTTGAAATCAATAAGACAAAAAACATTTTTGTTTTTAGTTTATACGCATTGTAATTGCCTTCCAATCATTATTATATAATAACATACTTATCAATGCTTCAAGCAAATTACCAATTACTATATATATATATATATATATATATATATATATATGAGGGTAAGTAAAAAAACAAATGTGTTTATTTTTATATGGCTTTAAGCCGACAATTTTTGGATATGTGCTTAATTGAAGTCATACCTAATTTTGAAAATTAATTAGTTAATAATTAATGAATTTAGGCGGGCATATATGTTCAAATGTAAGGCTAAACAAACCGAGAAAATGTCAATCCCTGAATGTACATTTCGACCTATTAGGTCTCATCATATATATATATATATATGAGAAGTAAACAAACAGACGATGTTTGTGATATGGCTATTTTCATCCGACAATATTTGGGAGAATATGTGCTTAATTGAAGTCGAACCTAATTTTTTGAAAATTAATTCATTAATAATTAGGCCGAAATGTACATACAGAGATTGATTTTTCTCGATTTGTTTAGCCTTACATTTAAATAGGTAATCCCGCCTAATTAATTATTAATGAATTAACTTTTAAAAAATTAGGTTCGACTTCAATTAAGCACATATTCTCCCAAATATATATATATATATATATATATATATATATAAAATCATTGACAACTAAACTGCTTTAAAATATTGGTTTCTTCATTAAATATCAAATATTCATTAAGAATTCCAATTCTGGAACCAATCTCAGAATGTGAAAAATAAATTACTGAAATCTGGTCAGCAAAAAAGTCAAAATATATATCAGTGATTTTCTTTTCTTTCTAGATAAATGATTAATTAAATTAAATTATAAATAAACTATAAATAAATAATTTATTTCAATTTTTAAGTAAATAAATGAATTAAATTAAATTAATAGATAATTAAATAAATAATAAAGATGTACTTTCTACTTTAAAGCATTTTAACAAATTTTTCCTGTCATCCACATACATCAACTGACTTCCCTGGGGTGAGGTGGAGATTTTTTTAAATACCCCCCTCCCCCAAGTCTTATGTATTTAGTAACCTTAAATGAATACATTTCTCATGAAAGATATTTCCAGTACATTCGAAATAATATATCTTGGTAGATTCTTTTTTTACTATCTTTCATGAGAAAATGGTATTGGCAAAGAAGATATTCCATAAGACTCTTAACTTTTATATCTCTTCCTCTTTAGCTCCAAGACATTCCATGAGGTAAGAATCATGCATTATTTTCCTCTTGTGTTTCTTTTTTCCTCTTTAAGTCCTTCCTGACAATTTTGTGATAAAAGAATCTTTATCCTTTCAACTTTGTGTCATGTTCTGCATGAACTTCTTACTGTGTGATATTTTCAGGTTTAGAACTTTCACTCTGATTAGAGGAGAATTGAGATGAAACTGATTTCGCATTTTGGGGCTGTTTCAAACATGACACTTTCATTTAAAATGTTAAACTCAAATTCTCCTGGATTTGAAACTTGGTGATATACTGTTATTAGCTTAAAAAAAATATCTTTTAGTTTATGTGAGTTGATTTAGTCTTTAGATATTTAATACACTAGCAAAAATATGCACCCTCCGGGCACATGTATTTAAGTTTTAATATAATTAAATATTATATGAACACAAAAAAGATTACACTTATTTTTACTTTTTTTCTAATTTATTTCAATATAGAATTATACATTTATAACCCGTCGGTCGCTCCCGAGCTAAAGGGCTCACAGAATCTCCGAAATTGGCCGTCAAGATCGGATTTTCTGCATCAACCACGGATTGCAGGGTCTCTATATTTGCTGGAAGTCTAGCCGAATGCCCCACGTTGTGCTAAGATCTCAAACGACTAGAAATCTGCTATAGAAACTGATTTCCGAGATTAATGGCGTCCGATTGGTCACACACAAAAAAAGTATAACGACTCTTTTTCTTCTTCAAAAATCAACAACATTTATATTCAAAAATACAGGAATACAAATAATTACTTCTCAAGGTTTGTGGGAGTGATGTGCCCGTAATTAAATACTTCTGGTCTTCTGCAAAGTATTGTGCAAAACAGTTCGTAAGTTGACTAAGTTTTCAAAATGGTCTTAGCTGAAGTCAGTTACTCTCGGCTCTCAGTATTGCGTTAATCTTGTCAGCTAGCCCGGTTCTCAGCTACCGTTCTCAAGCACACCCGGCTTCATTCTGATCTCTCGTCAAGATCGTCTCAGTTTAAATAATTTTTCAATCGGAAATTCTTATTTCCGGCCAGCGCGAAGATATTCGTTACCTCCTCTTTACCTTTCATTTTATCAAGGGCGCCGCCTCTCTTTTTGTCATAATCAGCCAATCAAATTTACTTCCGCATCGCAATCTAAGTGCCATCTCTTCCGGCCACTTCAAACAAAGGAGCTTACCGGAGAAACCAAGCCTGACCTTTATCTTTTGACCGTCAAACTATCCAGACACTTTTAGTCCCAACCAAAAGGACAGGCCTTCTTTCTAACCGCCGGGCTGATTCTTATCTAAGAAAAATCTTTTCATTAAGTTTTGACAGGTAATTGTGTCAAGCCCTCTGGGTGCTTTTAGCACGTCTAAACAAAAGGATTGGTCTCCTATCTACCTTCGCTATTTATCTTTTCTGGATGGAGAAAAAAAACCTTTGTTCCGGCCTTGCACTAGATACACTAGCGGTCAATATTATTGCTGATTATTATCTTTACCGTTTCAGTGAAAAAATTACTTTTATTCTTTTTTTTTCTTTCCATAGATTCTGATCGCCGACAAAAAATATTTTCTAAGTATTTCCGTTTTTTCTTTCTTTCTTTCTTTTTCTAATTTCCAAACCTGAATCAGGTCACATCACTCCCTTCGCCTTTTGTCATTTACTTGTAAATGACATATCAACCCACCTACCAACTGGTAAGTTCAAAAACAATTCATACATAAGGTTTCTACTAATCATGCAGTAGAAACAGTAAACGTCTTTACTTCTTCCTTGGTTATGCAAATGTTCTTGTTCCTTTCGGAAATATGAATTTCCTTCTACTAATCATGCAGTAGGTTTTTTTTTCAAATATGCACAATATTCTTTTATGCAATAGGATGGAATTCAAATAGAGCTCTCAGCGCCCCTTACCAATTAACTCAATCCAATCCGTAAATTATGTTCCGAATATCCATACATGTAGCACCCGTGTACACACACGTACACTCGCACACACACATCTATATACATATAATTATACATATATATTAACAACAAGTTTTTGCTTTAACAGCAGTCTTCAGTCCCTCGTCAAGGGTTTTTGAAATATTCCTTTTCGGTTGAGTTTCCTTCCTTGTATCAATTATTGGTGCTGGTTCAATTGGGTACTCCCTGTCTTCCATTGAGACACCTAGTGGGTTTCCCTCTTCGCTCGCACACACTCTTGCCAGTGCTCTTTTCCTACCTAATACTTTCCTACGTCTTTTCAACAGGAATACTGCTGATAGTGCCATCACTATATCAAAATTCCTATCATAACCGACCAGTTTATCAATCCCCGACGTTCCCTTCCACACTGAATTCGATGTCCCTACTGAACTTAACTTATCCTGTAACTGGTCTAAATCAATCCTCTCAACTGGCCCTTAAAGCTTAGGTATCTTTCTTAACGTGGCCTCAGAAAATCCTTCACTAGGGTTTTCCACAACTCCACCTAATCGCTAATATTGGTCCCCAATAAGTTAAAAAATTGATTCTTTTTTCCCTGAAACTTCTCTTTGTATAACTCTAGTATACACAACTTACGATTATCCATTACATATATGGGACTCACAGAGTCGCAAGTTCCTAAGACATCACTTTTACACCTTATTGCTTCTACCTCTGACAACAGCAGGATTCTAGTCGAACCAAGCTCAAAACGAGAAATTCAGTTTCAATTTTATATCGAGCAACTGCTCCAAGTGTCTGGTCTACCCGGGGTTATGGGAGATGTCAATTCATCACCTGATATCTTTCAAAAATACTATCTCTATCCAGTAGGGGAACGGATAACAATACCATCTATCACCTTCTAATCAAAGTAACACAGCCCAAGGCACTATAATACATCCACAATTCTTTAGTAGGGTCAACTGGCAATCTCAAATGATGAGAGAGCCCTGCCCGTATACCTACGAGAATACTTCTAAGATAACCAGGGGTTACTATACTTGTCTGTCACATTCCCCACTTCTCTCTGCAAGGTTTCCACACTACCAATAAGTCAATTTATAGTGCCTCCGTTCTTAGCTAACTCCACCCTTGTTACGTTTAAATGGATACGCTTTCCTTAACTACCTTGGCTAACACTTTCTGACCCTCTTCTACATCTTTCAATTTTCTTCTGACTGTTTTCATGTCACTTTCGGATACTGTTCCGAACAGCACACTTAGGGCTTTTCCCACTATGGGTACCACCGCTCTTTTTGGTTTGGTTTGCAACAACTCTACCCCCTTTCAAATAATTCTGCATTTTCTTCCCCTGGTATGCTACCACAGAAGTCTCCTGTTCCAAAAATCTAACAACCTTACATACTTATCATCATCCGAATGAATTATCTCTCAGTGAACTTTAATTTTCCTAAGTTCAGCTAATTCTTTTACCAACCTGGTCAATATCTCCACATACAGCCCTAAGTCTATCACTATCAGCCACCTTGATCTGGCTATGATCACCTCACTCGTTTTATTCATCCTTACAAGAGACGAGTGAGTCTCCTATTTTACTTATAGGTAACCACCACTAGTATTTCTATCAATTCATACAGATATCTATCTCTTCGGTTACCTACCCTAATGCTTGGTGAATTCAGTCTCAAAATATCCGCGAGCACCACCCCCGCATGGGGGCCCTTCCACACGAACGGCAGCACACGCGAACAACCCAAGACATTATTCACTTTCCCATTACCTTCTTACCTACTCATTGTTGGGGGCCAGCACTACTCCCCTTGAGGTTTCATCGCCTGTGCTCCCCCTTATCCTCAATTTGAGTGGCAACTCAGGCTCACTCTCTACACTTTCTTCTTTTCCAAGTCTCTCTCGTAGTTGGGAGATAGGAACTACTTCCTCTCCCTCACCTTTACTTGCGACTATCTTTCTGGGCGGACATTTTACATCCTTCTTGGCTAGTATTCCTACTACCTTTTCTTCACCGCCCCCTAGGGACACCTCTACCCCACCCACTGACAACATTGGGGGGTTAAACGTCAACTGTGCCCTATTTCGTCCTAGCCAGTCTCTCCCTAAAATTATCTCGTTATGCAAACCAGGTACTACATACAGCTTGTGGTTCTTTTCCATCCCACCTACCCTCAATGGTAGCCATGTCATACCTAACACTGTCAACTTTTCACCACTAGCCTGACTAATACTTAGGTCCGATTTCTTAAATTCCTCCGGGTCTTCAGGCGATCATAAACGACCCTACTAATCAATGACACGGATGCCCCAGAGTCAATTAACGCTTCTACTTTAATTTTCCCTAATCTAACTTTACAGGTCAGTTGTTTCTCCCCAGTTAAGAGCGAGAATACCTGAGCCTTTCCTTCTGACTTACGTTTTCTCCAGCCCTGCATCTTTCCAGACCTTGGGACTGGCAACAGATATCTTTCATCATCTGTTCCTACCTCAGAGTCACAACTCTCCGACTCTATCTTACTTTCTGTTCCACTAAAACAGTACTTACTAATGTGGCCCAATCGAAAGCATTTCCAACACTTCGTCTTATTCCCAGTCCTGTTTTCTCTTCTTAATCGCCTGGGACAGGACTTCTTAACGTGACCTAACTGATCACAAACCCAGCACTTCCTATGAGGACAGTTGGCAGACATATGGCCTGGTTGTTTACAGTTCCAACATCTGAGGCTTATCGTTCTAATTGGGGCCACCCTGGTCCTAATTACTCTGGTTGTTCCATGGGCCTTTCCCTGATTTCTTGGGACAGCTTTGAGACTAGCTACTGGAGATCCTTTAGGTCTATCCTTATCTCGTCTATCCCACCCAGCTTCCTGTCTCTTTCTACCTGTCGGACACTCTACGGACCTATGTCCTTCGCCCTTACAGGTCCAACAAACCATCCTGTTATGTCTCGGTGGGGGATTATGAAATCCACGCCACACTGACCATGTTTCACGCATCGGGTCTGTATCCTCCTCCCAATTCTTACTTATTTCCTGTGGTATTCTCCGTCCCCTTCTTGGACCTGGGACCCTTCTTTCCCAAATATTTCTCGCTCCTTCCTGAATCCTTTCCTGAGCTTGGCTCTTTCTAATTCGAGATCGATCCCAGAATCTCTCTCCATCTCGGGCTAGCTCTAACGCATCGGCCAACCTGGCCGGTCTCCCACGAAGTATTTCATTCCTCACTTCGTCGTCCTGTAAGGCATCTATGTATAGATCCACCAGCTGGGCCTGGATCACCTTACATCCCCGAGCCGTCTCCTCCGGGTAGGCAAGCAACGCCAATTCGGCCGCTCTCTCACCTAACTCTGAAGGAGTTTCCCCAGATTCCTGCTTCAGCCTAAGTAACTTCCTATTTGCCTCTATCTCGGTACGAACACTAGCATACTTTTCTATTACTTTCCCTTTTAAGTCTTCCCATCCCAAACCGGGACTTTCTTCAATCCATCTTCTTATGGATTTCGAAACCGGTCCCGCTGTTGCCTCAAATGCTAACAGCACCGATTCTCTATCTGATAGTCCATAGATCAATTTCTTTTTTTCTATCGACTCTATCCAGTCTTGCAGTCTGGTAGAATCGCCCTTAAACACTGGCACTCGCATCCCACCTAATATCCTATGAAGGTTTCCTCTTCCTAATCCACCCTCATCAGCTTCCTGACACCCCCTATTCAAACTATCTTGAGACCCACCCACACTCATTATACTCAAAAACACTGGCAAGAGATATATGATAAAAAAAAAAAAAAAAAAAAGAGTGTCCTACCTTTAAATGATCCTTGCCTCCTCAGTTTCTGGGTTGCTGGTTCTCTCAGAATTATTTTTTTTAAAGTCAAATTGACTAGTCTCTTTTGTTTTTGTTTTTCTTTTAAAAACTGTCGTCTCGTTCAAAGCTCCTGGGTTCCTGGGTCTCAATGTTTCAGCGTCCTTGCTGTCTGGGTTCTTGGGGTGGTTTCTTCTTGGGTTTTTTTTCCTCTGTGGTCACAGTCCGGTCGAAAAATCCTGGTCATTAAGGCACCAAATATAACCCGTCGGTCGCTCCCGAGCTAAAGGGCTCACAGAATCTCCGAAATTGGCCGTCAAGATCGGATTTTCTGCATCAACCACGGATTGCAGGGTCTCTATATTTGCTGGAAGTCTAGCCGAATGCCCCACGTTGTGCTAAGATCTCAAACGACTAGAAATCTGCTATAGAAACTGATTTCCGAGATTAATGGCGTCCGATTGGTCACACACAAAAAAAGTATAACGACTCTTTTTCTTCTTCAAAAATCAACAACATTTATATTCAAAAATACAGGAATACAAATAATTACTTCTCAAGGTTTGTGGGAGTGATGTGCCCGTAATTAAATACTTCTGGTCTTCTGCAAAGTATTGTGCAAAACAGTTCGTAAGTTGACTAAGTTTTCAAAATGGTCTTAGCTGAAGTCAGTTACTCTCGGCTCTCAGTATTGCGTTAATCTTGTCAGCTAGCCCGGTTCTCAGCTACCGTTCTCAAGCACACCCGGCTTCATTCTGATCTCTCGTCAAGATCGTCTCAGTTTAAATAATTTTTCAATCGGAAATTCTTATTTCCGGCCAGCGCGAAGATATTCGTTACCTCCTCTTTACCTTTCATTTTATCAAGGGCGCCGCCTCTCTTTTTGTCATAATCAGCCAATCAAATTTACTTCCGCATCGCAATCTAAGTGCCATCTCTTCCGGCCACTTCAAACAAAGGAGCTTACCGGAGAAACCAAGCCTGACCTTTATCTTTTGACCGTCAAACTATCCAGACACTTTTAGTCCCAACCAAAAGGACAGGCCTTCTTTCTAACCGCCGGGCTGATTCTTATCTAAGAAAAAATCTTTTCATTAAGTTTTGACAGGTAATTGTGTCAAGCCCTCTGGGTGCTTTTAGCACGTCTAAACAAAAGGATTGGTCTCCTATCTACCTTCGCTATTTATCTTTTCTGGATGGAGAAAAAAAACCTTTGTTCCGGCCTTGCACTAGATACACTAGCGGTCAATATTATTGCTGATTATTATCTTTACCGTTTCAGTGAAAAAATTACTTTTATTCTTTTTTTTTCTTTCCATAGATTCTGATCGCCGACAAAAAATATTTTCTAAGTATTTCCGTTTTTTCTTTCTTTCTTTCTTTTTCTAATTTCCAAACCTGAATCAGGTCACACATTGAACTGCTTTTAATATGTTTCAGAATAAAACAATATTAGAAATCAATAACAACAAGTAATTATTTATTAAACACGGTTTTATTAAAACCAGTATGCAAATTATTCACATCATATACTATGTAAACATTTATTTCTTGATATATAAGATACATTACATGATTTTATACAAATTAATAGCACGGGTCTTTTGAGTCCAGTGTCTATTAATGAAATTAATAGCGTTGATCCCAGGGGGCCATCCCCCCAGGCAACACCTGCCTCCTCGATTTAAAGGGGCAAGGCTGGGTTTATTTCCAAGTGCCTGAGGCTCCCTCCTTGAGGGGAAATGCCAACGGGATCAACGCAATTTTTGTTCGCCCATGTAAAAACGAGACCTTGTGTCCAACCCATACAAGTGGGGTATGAGGTAAATACCTACATACCATGGAGCCTTTCAGGGCCTGTGTCTATTAATGTATATTAATTTTCAATTAAAATCGAAATTTAAATTTCGTTTTAAAGGGGTAGGGCTGGGTTTATTTCATAGTGCCTAAGGTGCCACCCCCCTTGAGGATCCATGCATCTTTTGCAACCACCACCCTTGAACTTTGGTTCGTGGGTGGTCCCACATTAATAGGGCCTTGTGCCTAACCCATACACGTGGGGTACATGGTAAATACAATAATATGGGCTGTTTTGAGGCAAACCTATCTCAGCTCGACCTTAATAGTGACATTGTTAATAAATAAGATGCTAATTAAGATTAAATAAAATAATGATTATATAATAACCATGGAGAATATAATGTATATAACTAAGAGAATTGTGGTGTTGGTGGTGACATAGTTTCAGTTACAGACAAACGCCCAATCTCCATTATAATAAGATTCTTTAGGCATGCTTGTTCATTTGTAAAAAAAAAAAAAAAGAATAGTTTAATTTTTTGTCTTCCATGACTCTTTTCTTTCTCACAAAGAATCTCTGAGTAATTTGCAATCAAACATTCTGTTGAAAATCCATAATTATGTGGGGTTACTGAAAAGTTCTGAGCCAGACCAAGTAGGATAGATGTTGTTTGCATTTCACATAGTGCTAGTACTCTTGGGAGACATAAGGCATCCCATCAGGAAATATTTAGCAAACTAGTCTCACATATCTATTACCACTAAATAGCAAGTTCAATTCTAGCTGGATGTTGTGTGATTGCAACCTTGTGTCACATCCTACTCTTGAGAAAGTTATACATCCAACTATTTTCCCTCCAGCTATGAATAAATAGTAGAGCAGACTTTTATGTGAATTTAAAAAAAATAAAGATAAGTCCTACGTTAAGACCCTAATGAGGCACAGAGCAAGAATCTGATGAGTAAGACCCAAATTGCCAATCGACAATGCCTTCCTTTTGTATGCTCGACCACACATAAGCATCGGGACAAGGGAGAAAATTGGCTCATTCAAGAAGACTTTACTGCATCCTCCATACTCACCAGATTTAGCGCCTTCAGATTATCATCTTTTCAGCTCCATGAAAGAGGGTTTGAGAGACAAACATGACCAGATTCATTTTGATGTATGATACATATTCCTGTGTTGGTAATTATACCTGTTCCAAACAAAATGGCATTTCTTTTGACTCACCCTCATAGAAAAGATGTATCTTTGTTTGTTTTTTTGTTTTTACTTGAATGTAAATTATCAAACTTTATTGAAACTCATTCAATATTTTTTCGAGTCAATTTCATTTTTATTTGAGCAAATCCTATTGAAAATGAAAATCTGTTAAATATTGTAACCTGCTTTAAATTAAAATAAATACAAATTGCAGTGAGTATTATTTGGTTTATTTGAACTATTGTACTTATCTTTGTTTTCTGAACATTTCAGCTGATGTCGCCTTCAGCCTTTTTCAGGTAGAAAAGATGGTTCCGATGTCCAACAAGAAATACCTGAAGAAGGCCAAAGAGCCCTGCCACCGATACATTGTACAAATAACAATAAAGATGGGGACAATAGTCCGAATAATCCAAATAATTGTAGTGATTTAAACTTAACATTAAGGTCAGAAGTATGGGGTCAACTAGTGAAAATCACTCAGTGACCCATTTGACGATAAGAGTTGGCTCTAAAAATAAATACATTTTATCTCTCAACATTTGTAGGAAAGTAACTAAGGGAATTGTGACTTGAGTAGCTATATAGTTTCGGTTACAGACAAAAAAACACAATCTCCATTATAATAAAATTTCAAATAAATAAATTTTCAATGTCATATTTCTATTGAAACATTTTGGGTTTATATCTCATCTTTAAAATCACTTTTGGAATTGAATAGTTTTTTTCCTTCTAAAAGGTCATCTAGACCATTTTGTTGTGTTGTGGGTATGAAGAATACTCTCCCACCCTCCTAATTTATTTGACACAAGCAACTAAAAACTTTTAAGTTTGAAAATTACTAATTTTGACTTTTTGAATAATTTTGACTTTAAAATAAAAAAGTTCAGCCCCAAATTTATAGACTATCTTTTATTCTTCCATGTTCTTGGATTAAAGATTTGAATTTTTAAAAATTAATTACTATCATAGTTAGAAATGATCTTATCCAATTTATAAGTTGTATTTGTTTTCTTTAGAGGATGACTTATTTCATAATGAATTTACAGCTATTTCATAGAAATCCTCATGAGAAAAATGAATAAATAAATAGAGAAACAAAATTTCTTTAATATTTCAATCATTTATTATAACTTTTAGAAAAGATCCCAAAATGTAAACAAGGATTAAAAATAATATTATGAATTTCCTTTTACATACATCACTTTTCTTGCAATTATAATTATATCTATTAATAATAGAGATTACGTCTATTTGTCTGTAACTGTCACAGTTTACATTACAAAGTGCATAAGTTTATCAATGAGTATTTAATTTACAATCAAAATCATTGATAGATAGAATAAATCCGAATTATATTTGCCTCAAAATAACCCATGTTATTAGTGTGTGTTAAATCCTGCAATATGTTATATACCCCTTATAAATAGAGGTTTACATAATATATGGTGTGGATAATTTGCATACTTGTTTTAACAAAAAAGGGCTTAATAAATAATTAATTTGTTTTATTGGTTTCTGATATTGTTTTATTTTCAAATGTATTAAAATAAATCCTATGAATTATATTTATATAGAAACCAATTAAAAAATAATTAAAATAAGTTTAATCTTTGTGTTCATATTGAATTTCATTAGTTTTTCTTATTAAATATAATATCTAATAATATTATAACTTATGGGATTAACATAACTTATGGGGTAAAAGTGGTTTTGGGTGTTTTAAGGTTAAATGTAGGTATCTGAATATTCTTGGTGTGTATTCCTCCGGTTTTCTTTTAACACCATATCTTTTTGGTGTGTACGCTGAAAAGAAAGCATTAAAAGAACGAGAAAGGAAAGAGACAAAGGCAAGAGGTAGTTTCGTGACTTAGGATTTATTGAATGGGGCACAGTTGGCCGTGGTAAGGGGCCAGGAAGTGACTACACTCAGTTTCTGTCTAAATCATTTTCACTCAATATTACAGAATTATGTCCTTCTCTTGTGAGACTTTTGTGGACCCGGTTACATTTGTCACAAAATAATTTATTACAATCTTCATACTAAATTTTGGCGATAGATTCATCACCACCAACAAACAAAAATCACATTTTAATTCAGTAGATTCCAAACGTTGACATTTAAATGTTTGACCAAAAATGGTGAGGGGGTCAACTGGTCAATTTTAACGAGTTCTTGGCATTCTGGACAATGCTCATTTCTAGTGGTTTCACCTTTGAATTCCTCAGCCAAACATTTCTCACAGAAGGAATGAAGACTGCTGTGATACTATGGTTGAAGACGAACATGGTCAGAATAAATAAATAAATAAATAAATAAGAAAGAGAGTAGGTTAAGGCCGGCATAAGTAAAAGGGTTGGGTGGCTGACCTTTTTACGAATCAAAAGATTAGGTCGTAAAGTTTAAAGAGACCTATATGCCACCATGAAATGGGACCACTTGGTGATAATATCTTAGGCACCCAGGTATTAAAAGCAAAAGGGATTTTTTTAGGAGAAATTCTCTTTTGAAAAAATTAATGATCAACATATTGTAGACGGACTGTCTGGAAAATATTTGAGTGCTTTAATTTTAAGGGTTAATGGCGACTCGAAGTCTACGATTTATTTAAGTTCTGGTCATTTGTGTGGTCCGGAGAAGATGGTTTGGGTAGGGGAATTTGACATAAATACAACTAAACTCGAGCCCTAAGTTAGTTAGAACCCGGGGATCGAAGGGTTAAGTTGGCCGTTGAAGTGTCAAGTTTGCCAGTAGTAGACAGTAGCAGCCAGCGAGTATCAACACACCCTTCTTCCATGTGTCTTGTTTACACTTGTTGTTGTTGTTGTTGTTTTGTTTTCAATCCTTGTGAAGCCTGTATTTCTGACTCGTGCTTAAATTCGGCCGGCACATAATTCACAACGTTGGGATCTAGACAAGTACATCTAAAGAGCAGAGTGCAGAGCAGGTCGTCTCACACTGCCAATGTCTTTGATACCATGTCAAAATTAGTATTGCATTTGGAACATTGTTCAGCATCTGTAGCCATTACCTGAAAATAAAGAAAAATTCATTTGAATAAAGCAATTTTGATAAATTAATGGAATGAAGTTAAGAAATGTAAAAATATCAAATAAATGCTTCAATAAATATAGCAAGATATCAGATGCTGATAGCTTTTTGATTTAGTGCATTCTGGGATACACATACTTGCTTTGAATGAGACTCTGAGAAAACTTATGGGTCCCAACTAAAGTTTCTTAAAATGTAAGGTTTTTATTTATGATCTGGGGAAATAACTAAAACCTTCTAACTCCTACCTTGTAACCTATCCTGTGTAATTCACTTCTAAGAAACTATTGAAATGTATTTACAGTTCGTTTGAAATGATGAGGGAAGAAAAAAGAAAAACACTAGGACTCATGGATATGATTTATTGCGTGCTTTTAGATTTTTTGTGCGTCAGTGACACAGGACACAGGACACACACCTATCAGCATCTCTGAGATGTCTATAAAATCTCTACATAAAATGACCCAATAGAGAGAGAGAGAGAGAGAGAGAGAGAGAGAGAGAGAGAGAGAGAGAGAGAGAGAGAGAGAGAGAGAGAGAAATAGAAAGTAGTTAATTAGAATGGTTAGGAACACACACACACACACACACACACACATATATATATATATATATATATATATATATATATATATAGTTAAGAATTAATGTAAAAAGGAATTAAATGAAATGAATGGAATAAATGAAAAAGATTTTTTCAAAAGGACATATCCCAAAAGAAAAAAAAAATTTCAAGAGAGATTCCCATTAAGAAAGTTATTTTCACATCCATAGGTTTCACTATTGAAGCATTAAATTAATATAATTATAATATAAAATATTGGAAAAGATAAAATGTGTCTTACCTTAGTGAAGTTATATATATATATATATATATATATATATATATATTCTCATCCATAATTTACATCTATTCATCAAATTATTCTCATTAATACTTTTGATACTAAATACATTCATATCCATACAAAATAGGTATTAGTTATTAATAATCTTAATTCATGCTAATATCATTATTATTAATATCATTATAAAAATGATTATAATCAAATTTCTTATTTTATAGTTTTCAATAAGTTTATCCATAACACCTATGAGTATGTATATGAAACTCATTTGATAAAAGTAGGAATCAGGAAAATGTTAACTATTATTGTTAGTTTCAATACTTATTCACACTATCATTTACCTTATATATAGTCAATTATAATAAATTATAATCATAATAAAATTAAAAATAAAACCATTGGATACCCTCAATATTAAGGTACTATTATCCTTATTATTAACAACTATACTAAATTATTCATTATTAATAAATTATTCTCTTCAAAATTCTTCCTCTTCTTTCTTTTTTAATACTTTATTAATCATATTACTATTATCTATATTACTATAACCATGAATTACTAATTAATTAAATCAATATCATAAACTGACATATTACATATTGTCTCCAATATTAAATTACTATAGTAATCATATTTAAAATTCATTTTTTTTATCTACCCTAAAGTAAGCAAACTTATCTGTGAATATTCATAATGAACATCATTTAACAATTGGATGGAGAAGTAACTCAAAATCTATTCATAGATTATAATAAATATTTAAATTTCAAAAACTGTTACAATCATTAATTGTCCCAATTTAGATTCAAATAAGTATGACTAATGTGAATTATTAAGTACCACCAACAAAATAATTATAAATCATTAATGTAAAATAATGTAAAATAAAATTCAAACAACCTAATAATTATACCACACTATAAATATTCTTATTTATAGTTAGATAATATACGTATTGTATGCAGCTCAATATATATATATGTGTGTGTGTGTGTTTATGTGTGTGTTGTAAATTGAACAGACTCCACTTGAAAAACTTATTATACAAGATAAAATGGTTAGAAACAACATTAATACCATTCGAACACAGAATATGAAGAGGCAAATGGAGTATAATTAGTATTGTCTGATCCCATTACCACTGTGCCACGAATGCCGACACATTAATGTTTTGAATTTATCTACTAATAAATTTCATAGTTCTGATTCTAATTAAACTTTTAATTCAAGAAACTCTTAAGACCTAAATTATATAAATTCTATTATCAGTATTTGTGGTGCAATTGTACGTGTTTCCTGCCAAAAAGCTACACTCTGTTAACTTATATAAGTTCCAGGTTCGAATACCATTGTAAATAGTATCTTATTATTATATTATATTTATAACTACAAAAATTATCCATCTCCTCTGGGTCTATATTCTTGGTCCAGTGGTATGATCGATGGTTTGATACTCATCTAAATTAAAAATAAAATAGTAGTTAAAAGTTAGTTCTGATTTAAGATTGAATACTATCGATATTAGTTTTTACTTTACTTTGCTTAGAGCCACAAATACTATGTTTATTAGAGCAGAAATTCTATCAAACAACAACTGTGGTGTTAGTAGCGCAGGTGTATGATATCTTGTTGTTAAAAGTCTTGTAGCGCACTTGTTTCTCAATTGGCGAATTCGAATGACATTGATTCCAGAATATTTTAGTTACCATCAAATGAACGTAAGTATTTTGATGTGGTATGTATCACTTTTCATATTTTCAATGGATACATATTTAGAATATCTTATTCTTGGATAAATTAATTAGACAGAAATGGAGTTATTACAATTCGATCTCATGACCTGAGATGACAATTGCAAATAAAAAATTATTTCATACATCTAGTACCAGTGCACCATGAACGCTGATTTTCTGTTGTGATAAATTAAAAATTTCTAGTTATAAGCAGACTAAATCAGACTGGAAAAGAGTCAATACCATTCGAACTCCGAACTCCGAACGTGAGAGGCAAACGGAGAAGAATTGTCTTCATTTGGTATCCATTAACACTGCACCACGAACAAAGTAAACTTAAAGCATTAATTTCTTAACTAATAAACTTAAAATTCAAGAAACACTTAATCATATATTCAAATTTGTTCGTCAGAAGTTGTAGTGCACTGGTCTTTTCGGTCAAATAATTTAGGTGTTGGTTATCTTTAGGTTTCAGGTTCAAATAGCATTGCCACTAATGTAAGAGGTATTTCATTGCCTTAGAAATATTACATTTATTACTGAAAAGATAAGTTATACATAAAACACATAGTTGGTGGTGTAGTGTTATGATCTGTGGTTCTCGTTTCGGGTAAATAAATGTCAACCAGATTCTACTGTTTTGAAATCGATTTACTCCCGTGGTTGCTTTAATTTTTTTACATTCACAAACTCAGAACGTGAGAGGCAAATGAAGAACATTTCTGGAATGCTAAAGGGCGAAATAATCTACTAATATATCTGATTCTAGATAAAGTTTTAATTCCAGAAACCCTTTAGGCATAAATTAAGTGTTACATACAATCGGTGTTTTTGGTGCAGTGCAATGTCTTTTTAGCCAAGTAATTCAGACGAATTTAACTTTTAAGTTCCAGGTTCGAATGCCATTGATTCTATTGTAAGTAGTGTTTTACATAACATTTCATTGCATCAGAAATATTACATTTATTAGTTAAGAAAATGTGTACAATTACAGAGGTGCAGGGACCAAATAATAAAACAGGATTGTCTTGTTTTGAGATCGAATACTGTCATGGTCTGTTGTACTTTTCTCAAAGCCACAAATACTAATCGCATAAACAAATAAATTTGAAATTTCTGACATTTAGCAAAATAAATCAGTCAAAAATGGAGTTAATAGATTATTTATTGTGATTGTGGGTAATACTTTCCTGTAAACCAACTACTTATTGATTAAAACCGTATAATCCTTATCATAATTGAGCCATAACCTTACCAATAATACAAATGGCATGAAAGTAAGGATAATGATAAACGAAAAGTACAAACTACAAAACAATAGATTTATAAAAAATAAATAAATAAATATAGAAATTAAGGAAAATAATAAAACCTTCGAACGTTAATAGTAAATAAAAAAAGACAACATGATATTGTTAACTTTAACAAATGTAAAGGTAATGTTAAAAATCCTATGACTTTGAAATATTTTCATTTACAGTTAAATTTATTTTTTATTTATTCTTTTCAAATAACTTGTCCTTTTATTGTATAAATGGTTTCTTTTACCATAAGTATCTAGTTAGTTCTGTTAGTAATAGAATATATACAAACACACATACCTGATTAGTATAACAGGCAATCTAAAAAATCTAACTTTAACCCCAACATTTATCCCCGAACCCTAGCTAACCGTCACCTGTAATCACAACTACCACACTTTTATCTCTCATCCAACCCCACATCTAAAACTCAACACCAATCATGCTAATTGTAATCACTACATCTTTATATATAAAAAAAATTATAAATATTGAAATGAAGGGAAATAAATGTATTGTTTTTGTTATTTTAAAAATTAATATTGGCAAACTTTAAAAAATAAAACAAACTAATCAATGTAAATCACTCACGTTTTACAAGAAATTGTCTCCCTTGAAAAAAATTTAATTTAATAGAATTCAAGGGAGATAAACATTTAAAAATATTTAGAAATAAAGGGAAGTAACTTCTTTGGTTTCTCTTTTGTTGGTTGCGAAAGGTTTAGGCAATTTCAAAATGATATAAACTTAATGGAATCACTTAATATCATTTTTAAAACAACGTGAAATAATTAATGTTTATTGACAATACAAGTAAATGAGTTCTTTCTCTTAAAAGAATTAACATAAATATTTAAGTTTAGAATAGAATTAGTGTAACTCTCTCATCAACTCCCAACACATATAGCTCTGAATCCTAAACCCACCAAGAATAACCCTAACCCCAAATTACTTCCTTTATATATATATATATATATATATATATATATATATATACATTATATGGTGGTTGGTTTTGAAGTCTATCACAATGCAAGTGTAAAGAAAAATGAGGTAACTATGATGTTTGTTTTCCTTTGATTTATTCTGAATATTTCGAGATAAAGATCTCTTCGTCAGAAGATTTCTGAAGATCCGGAGATGTTAGCATGTTGCTAGGTTCTGTCTATTCTGTTGTATGGACAGAACCTAGCAACAAGCTAACACACACACACACACAACACACACACACACATATATATATATATATATATTTGTTAATGTGAGGGTTTTGCGTATGCTTCGCATATTTGTGTTATAAAAAACGAAATAATAAAAGTACTGTATTTTTTAAGCATGAAAGGATGGTGGATGTCCGAGTTAAAATAGACGAATGTTTGAGAAACATTGTAGACTTACTTATTGTGTCCGAATTCAAAATGTAACTGATACTGTAGAGTAGAGATGTATATATTCATTATTTTAAGGGGGGTCACATCTCTAATGCAATTCTTTTTATGTTAATGATCTTTTTTTATTGGAAGGTGGTTTGCATTTTGCAAATTATTTAGAAAATTATTTTCTAAGGAAAACCGCTGTGTAGTTCGGGGATATTTTAACTAAAAAAATCATAAATTGTGTCGTATATATATATATATAATATATATATTATATATATATATAAACAACCGGATTTTGATGATGTAAATGAAAAAAATGTCCTTATGAAATGAGATCGCAAACGGGGTGCCTAATGGTCATATGGTCCGATTTTTCGTCTGCCAAGCTCCTTACCCTTGCGGCTATCAGCAGCTGTCAGTCTAGGGTGAACAATTAATTGCTACATACTTTACAGGGTATGTTTTTATAATCACCAGAGAACTCAAATCTGTAAACAGATGGGTAATGGCTTATGCCAAACGGTGAAATTTCAATTAATGTCCCCCCCCCACAGTGACTGATGCATTCAAAGCATTCTAGCTCCTAAACTCAAAGGGCATCTCAGGTAGTGGAATGCTTAGCAAGCTAGACTAGCTGATCATTATTAGTGAGTTCAATTCTCACTGGGTGCCCCATACTTCGAGCCTTGTGCTACAACAAAGCTTAGCTTAGTTAATATCGAATCTGAAATAGATTTTGTTAAGTGTGGGGTGTCTGTTTATGAGTATGATTATAATTTACTGTATTCTACCGCTGTAGTAGTTTGGAACATCTTACAGCTGCATTCAGTCCCACCTTATTTGAAGCCATTCTGTCCTTTCATTTCCGAGGGGTTTTACCCCCCCCCCAGTCGCTTGTCAGATCTTAGGGCCCCTAGTTCTCAATTTTAGAGATCATTCCATTGTTTACAAATTTAGTTCGTTCCCGTTAGAACGGGACTATTGTGTAGGTACTTCTTCGGCAATCTATGAATACATGACCAAACATCAACCAGTTGTGTCATTCTTGTTGATATTGCAATGGTATTGCATATTTTGTACAGAGCTTTGTTGGAAATTAGGCTGTTTCACAATTGATGTCTTGTGATAAATCTCAGACGTTTGTGGTGACGGGCATCGTAGCTGCTTTTGTAGCTGTTACATATCGCTCTGTTATTCGTATTTATTGCACTGAAATACAGTTCAATACAAAAGGAACCATAAAGTATTCCCGGTATACTAAAAATTCTAACTAAAAGCTGTCACGTGTCTATCATAGCGCATTTTCCAGGGATCAGGGAGTTATAACCGTCACTGGTAAATTTCCACTCCCTGATGCCAAAGTTAACGGCCCTTATTCTCAGCTACAGGGTCTGACGCCATAAATTGGAACAAGAATATTGACCACTAAAAGAATAGGCTTTAGCAATTTCATACGCACAATATATAAACACTTTGAAATTATCTATCTGCCTTGTTTTTTTCCTTTTTTTATGACTCATATTGGGAGTCGATAAATTTTCACCACGTCATAACCTGATGATAAAGTAATGAGATAGCAGATTTTAATTTTGCGTTTTCATTTCCTAGAAATTTATACAATAAATAAGTTTTTTTTTTCATGCTCATAACTTTCATGAGCATAAACCTAATAATGTTTATCGATATCATAATTATGTGAACAACTTCACTCAAAGTATACTGCATAGCTGTTCTCGTTCCATAAGTAATTATCACACAAAATTATGTAATTTGATGTGTGGAACATGCGGTAGAATAGATTTGCTTCACTTGTGAGACAGTTCCTAAAAGATGGGAAGAACATTATAAATGAATTTGCAACGTGTTCTGTTATAACAATAACTAGCTGGGTCTATGGAAATTCCATGTGTATTAAAGTAGTCGTGGTATTGTAGGAAAAAGAAATATTTATCCTCAGAACCAAGATTAATCAAATGTGTGACATGCGATAGAGACAGAAGACAAACAGATTTTAACAATAATAAAAAAGGTTTATTCTCTAATAAAAATAAAAACAAACGACAAAATAACTGTATGGGACTTTTTATAAAAGAGGGTGAATTATGTTCAGGGTTTGGAAAAATAAAGAAGAAGAATAAACACATTTGTCTGGGTTATTTGGTTTTGTCAATTAGGTGACATGAGTCTCTCTCTTTTTGTTTTGCTTTTAGTGAATAGTTTTCAAATGAACCAGAAAGTGAATATTTTACACTGTTCACATACAGTAATGTTAAAATTATATTTTCTTGTCTTAGACGTTCGTAGCGCGGCAGGATTAGGTTCGTGTAGAGGAAATTGAGTTTCTGACTTTCGAGCTTGTATTTTCATATATCTCTATTGAAGGTGCATGTACTTGCTGGGTCCAAGTATATTATGGCTTCTTATATTGACGGTTGTATTGAAAGTTCAGGTATTTTCCTTCTTCGTTGATTTTGTCTAAAGTTCTACTGGTGGCCATTCTTCATCATGAGAGACGAGTTGTTACGATATTTCCAGACAGATATATTTTTGAAAACTAAACACTTCTTTTTTTCCCGCTTGGGTCAGGGGGATGTTAAGGGATGTCAGCAAAAAGTTAGGGTTTTGCCTGCGTGTTGTCAACAGAGTCCTGTCACGGACTGCTATGAATCATCATTAAAGAGATGGTTAATAAAGATAGGAATAAGTAATGGATTTTGTATATCCCAAAAAGGGAATGGTGAAAGAGAAGGAGAGGGAGATCGCTTTCGGGTATCACTGACCCTTTTGCTTGCCGGCTAGTGTAATTGACCCTTGGAGGGAGAAGGTTAAGAAGAAAGACAACAGATTGTCTATATCCGATAAGAGAGTGTGACCAGATAATCACAAAGAGAGAGAGAGAGAGAGAGAGAGAGAGAGAGAGAGAGAGAGAGAGAGAGAGAGAGAGAGAGAGAGAGAGAGGGTGTCATTTATAAATTTAGGAGTATCGTCTTTACAGGTTGCTAGCGTAGTTAATTTTGTAGCATAATGGACGGGCCCTACCCGGGAACACCTATATTTGTGGCCTTGTGTCAGACACACAGAGAAACCTTAAAAATGTAGTACTGATTCTCTGATATTACTGGGTGGTCTTTGAAGAATCGGCCCGAAAATAAATAAAAAAACGTTAACGAGATTTCGGCGACGTGGGGTCTACGTTTAACAAAAACCCAGTATTCTTGACGGCTAATGGTCCTTTGATCCAAGCGACTGTGACCTCTCTTTGACCAGAATGATTCGAAACAATCGAATGTTCTTTTACTTCTAGAAAGAATTAGATAGTTCCAGAAAAAATGATTCTAGATGATTCTTTGATCAGGGTTAGTCGAGGCGGCCGTACGGAGTTGGACAGTCGGAGTTTGGGAAGCAAACTGTTGTCGCTGAGGACGAAATATGAAAATTTCCTTTAAAAAATCATATCAAAAATGACTAAAGTATATGTCAAAAAAAGAAAACGCGAATTTAAATGTATATGAAAATTTCCTTTAAAAATCACAATAAAAACTTGATTAAAGATGACGTGTCTATTAAAGATATGTCCCATTTCTTAACCCGAACGCCTTGGACTTTAAGGCGCGCCAGATTCTAGTGCCCTACTGCTACGTCATCGATCCCCACTGTTAACGAGAAAACAGTCAGTGGTCGGTTCGGCTTAAACCTGTAAGGACCTGAATGAGTTAACTCCTCAGACTGAATTGGTAAATAAGTTGCCACTCGCTTCCAGGAGCAAACCTTGAAATTCGACAAATTCAACTTGAAAGAATTATACTACAGAAATCATCTCAACTCAATTAGGGTTTGCAACTCAAAGACAGCTTCCCTAAAAGCAACCTCTAAAATTCATCACCAACAAAACATACGAAATTTCAAACTGCCTCTGCCTCTGCGATAGGTTGGCGGGTCATTCTTCACTTCAAAGAACAATAAGGAAATTTGTAGCATACGCTACCTTATTGTAACACGAAATCTACATTCAAAGAACTCTCGACATTCAACTACGAAATCTACATTCAAAGACACTTACGAATGAACTTTGTTAACCGGACTCTGAGTTAAGTTCTCACCAAAATTTGCAAAAACTATCCTTAAATCTATCTTTCCCCTTTTTTTGTTTATACATATTAAATTTGTTGTTAAATATATTTGTCTTGTCTTGTCTTTTCATTCAGTGTCCGAACTTGAAAGTTGCGGTAATTCCCCCACAAGTGAGAGTTAATCCTTTTACAGTTTTAATTCCCATATATTGCAAATTTTGTTTGTAACGTTCGGATACCTGTTTGAGAAGATGAGCGCAGCATTTTGTTAACTTGTCTGAGAGATAGTTGTTAGTTTTGTTAGAAATTAACTGGGAAGTCCCTTTAAACGCTAAAATGGAAGAAATTAGAATTCTGGTCGGTACTCGAAATAGTGCATGTCGACGCGTTTCACACATGCTATCGTTTATTGCGAGTAAACGCGGACTGACTGAAAGACTGTTCGAGAAACTAGTATCAGAGGTAAATATCTGGATAGAAGAGGCCCTTAGATTAAATAAAAAAATTACATATCTTAAAAATATTAAAATAGAATGTGGTCTAGAAGATGACAGGTTCTGGGAAAGTCACTTCTTATTTACGACCACAAATAAAATAAAATCAATTAGAACTAGCCTGCAGCATAAGGTCGCAGATAGTTCTGCTAACGAAATAAAAATTAAACCGGGTACTTCGGACGAAATAAAAATTAAACCTAGTACGTCGGACGAAATAAAAATTGAAATTTTAGAAGTTACCTCTTCTAAAGAAATTAAAATTTTGGAAGATAGTTCTTCCAAAGAAATTGAAATTTTGGAAGATAATTCTTCCAAAGAAATTAAAATTTGGAAGATAATTCTTCCAAAGAAATTGAAATTTTGGAAGATAATTCTTCCAAGAAATTGAAATTTTGGAAGATAATTCTTCCAAAGAAATTGAAATTTTGGAAGATAATTCTTCCAAAGAAATTGAAATTTTGGAAGATAATTCTTCAAAGAAATTGAAAATTTGGAAGATTTCTTCCAAAGAAATTGAAATTTTGGAAGATAGTTCTTCCAAAGAAATTGAAATTTTGGAAGATAATTCTTCCAAAGAAATTGAAATTTTGGAAGATAATTCTTCCAAAGAAATTGAAATTTTGGAAGATAATTCTTCCAAAGAAATTGAAATTTTGGAAGATAATTCTTCCAAAGAAATTGAAATTTTGGAAGATGAAATTGAAATTTTGGAAGATAGTTCTTCAAAGAAATTAAAATTTTGGAAGATAGTTCTTCCAAAGAAATTGAAATTTTGGAAGATAGTTCTTCCAAAGAAATTAAAATTTTGGAAGATAGTTCTTCTTAAAGAAATTAAAATTTGGAAGATAGTTCTTCCAAAGAAATTAAATTTTGGAAGATAGTTCTTCCGAAGAAATTAAAATTAAAAATAGTAACTCTAACGTTACTAAGTTTTTAAAAAATTATCTTTCTGGCAGATTTGCTCAGATATTAAAAATTAAAATACCTACGATAAAAGAAATTAAAGTTGAGGGTACTTCTCTCAAAATTAAAAATAGTAATTTTAACATTACTAAACAAATTAAAATGAAAAAGTTGGCTCTAGAGCCAGTTGAAATTCTAAATTGGAAAAAAAGAAAAAAAATGTATAAACCTTGCTTACCTACGACCCCTAAATTTGGTCTAGGATCATTCTGGAAATTTTGAAGGTTAAACTAACTGAGGTTAAAATTAGAAATTAAAAAATGTGCTTAGTCATGAGCATAACTTTGAAATACGAAATTGAAATTTATCTTACCTACACACAATGTTGGTTAAGATATCTAAAAATTTAAAATACCTTGTTTGAAATACCTTATTTAAATTATCTTTCTGACATATTTGTTCTGTCGGATATCTAAAAATTTGAAATACCTTGTTTGAAATGCCTTATTTAAATTATCTTTCTGTCATATTTGTTCAGTAAGATATCTAAAACTTTGAAATACGAAATTGAAATTTATCTTACCTACACACAATGTTGGTTAAGATATCTAAGAAATTTGAAGTACCTTATTAAAACTATCCTTCTGGCAAACTTAGTTGGATAGCTAAAAATTAGAAATTTGAAAAAATATGCTTAGTCATGAGCTTAACTTTGAAATGCGAAATTAAAAATTCTTACCTACATACAATGTTGGTTGAGATATCTAAAAAATTAAAAACTAAAAATATCTTTCCGACAAATTGGTCAGATATTAAAATTTAAAACACCTCGTTAAACTTGTCTTTCTGACAGACGTAGTCAGTCGGATAGCTAAAGACCTAAAAATTAAAAAATTATCCCAAGTCATTGAAATTAAAAATTATCTTCCCAACATACAATGTTGGTTAAAATATTAAAAAATGAAAAATAAAAATTATCTTTCTGACGAATTGAGTTGGTTGGATAGCAAAAAATTAAAAATTAAAAAATATGCTTAATTATGATCATAACATTTGAAATTAAAAATTATCTTACCAACGTACAAACTTGTTTAAGATAACCTAAAAATGAAAATTTTGCTTCTGGTCGTTCGACCATTTTTGAGAATCTTAAAAATCTAAATTTAAATGTGTCTTCCCAACACGCAAGTTGGTTAGATATTCTAAACTTAAAAATAAAATAAGTCAGTGTGCATAACTCTGCCCGTTAGACTTCCCCTAAATAAAACATATATATATAAATGAAAATTCTCGAATTCTCTTCCAACTATGGGTGGCTAGGATAGCTAAAAACGAAAAATGCTAATTTGATTGAATTTAAATTTGATAATTACAAAAATGTTTTACACAACTTTGATAAACAATTTGAAAACTACAAAAAAAACATATTAAAAGTATTCCCCTTGGGTAGGAAGTACCTGGCAACGCCTTATAGGAGTTATAAAATCATGTCTCTATGAAACTATTGGTCGTTCCAAAATAGAATATTTTGAACTACTAACCCTACTCTCTGACATACAAAATGCTATTAATACTAGGCCCCTTACATATAGATGTTCATCTGACAGTGATCTACAAGTAATAACCCCTAATTGTTTTTTGCGCCCTAATGTTAACAGCGAACTCATTCTAAAACCTAAGGTTCAAAACATTTGGGAGACCGGTCCGCCTTCAAGAGATTTATTGTTAAAAAGCATTGAAATTCGTGACGAGATGTTGGTTAAATTTCGAGAAATGTGGTACGAACAATATTTTCTCAGTTTAAGAGAAAATTGCTAGGACTTGCACGAAACCAATTATTCTGAGAAAATTAAAACTGATGATGTGGTACTGATAAGAAATCCAATCAAGCCAAGACCTTATTGGCAACTTGGGAGAGTTGTTGAACTTTTCCGAGGAGAAGACAACAAAATACGTTCAGCTAACGTAAAAAGGGAGATGGTTTAACACAAAAACATTCTCTAAAACATCTCTATCCATTGGAGTTGACTTTAACTCATGACTATCATCCTCTCTCACCTGAAACTGACAACTTAAAATCAACAGATTCTAATGTTCAACCCTCATCACGGCCGAAAAGAAAGGCAAGTACAAGAATGAGGAAAAGACCTGCGAATGATCAGTATTTATATTATTGAAGAAAGAAAAAAAATTGCTTTAAATGTGGTCGTTAGATTATTCAAAAAATATTGAAAGCTTGAATAAAAAAAAAAAAGAAAAAAGAAAAATGAACAGTGAATGTATGTTCCCAATGCAATGAAATTGCATTTTTTCTTGTTGTTGGGAATATATGAAAATTTCCTTTAAAAAATCAAATCAAAAATGACTAAAGTATATGTCAAAAAAAGAAAACGCGAATTTAAATGTATATGAAAATTTCCTTTAAAAATCACAATAAAAACTTGATTAAAGATGACGTGTCTATTAAAGATATGTCCCATTTCTTAACCCGAACGCCTTGGGACTTTAAGGCGCCAGATTCTAGTGCCCTACTGCTACGTCATCGATCCCCACTGTTAACGAGAAAACAGTCAGTGGTCGGTTCGGCTTAAACCTGTAAGGACCTGAATGAGTTAACTCCCTCAGACTGAATTGGTAAATAAGTTGTCACTCGCTTCCAGGAGCAAACCTTGAAATTCGACAAATTCAACTTGAAAGAATTATACTACAGAAATCATCTCAACTCAATTAGGGTTTGCAACTCAAAGACAGCTTCCCTAAAAGCAACCTCTAAAATTCATCACCAACAAAACATACGAAATTTCAAACTGCCTCTGCCTCTGTCGATAGGTTGGCGGGTCATTCTTCACTTCAAAGAACAATAAGGAAATTTGTAGCATACGCTACCTTATTGTAACACGAAATCTACATTCAAAGAACTCTCGACATTCAACTACGAAATCTACATTCAAAGAACTCTCGACATTCAACTACGAAATCTACATTCAAAGAACTTACGACAAATGAACTTTGTTAACCGGACTCTGAGTTAAGTTCTCCGCAAATCACACCAAAATTTGCAAAAACTATCCTTAAATCTATCTTTCCCCCTTTTTTTGTTTATACATATTAAATTTGTTGTTAAATATATTTGTCTTGTCTTGTCTTTTCATTCAGTGTCCGAACTTGAAAGTTGCGGTAATTCCCCCCACAAGTGAGAGTTAATCCTTTTACAGTTTTAATTCCCATAGAAAAGGGCGGGCCTGTTATTTACCGACTGAAGAAGAGTTTGTCACCCAGAAGTTTACTCGAAGAACTGAAAACTCTAAGTCGAAACCAGATAAAAAAAAAACATTACATTAATTAAGCTGACCACCTCTCTCAAAGTTAAGAAGCTTGAATTTATTCCAATAAACTCCATGAAAATAAACACGGTATTATAATCTTCTTTTACTACGATGAGGAATATTACGGGGGTCTTTCATGAATGAAATCCCCTTGCCCAAAGTTACCCGTAGAAATAGTCAATTGACCGTGAGTAAGAGCCCGCGGCGTGCGTAAGGTGATACTTTCTTGACCTGCTACTAGCGACCAAGAACTGCTGGATATAGTAAACTATCAAGAGTTTACGCGTGTGAACGCCACCGCCACGTTACATATACGATAATAGTGCCGTGCATTTTGAGGCACTGTGAGACACGTGAAACGCCACCGCCACGTTACTTATACGATTTAGTGTAGCAGTGTAAAGACCCACAACGTTACATATTGCGAGTTAGTCGTATGAAAAAGACGGCCACGTTACAATTTTTACAATGTTTATCTATCCTTTCTATATTTAAAATGTCTAATATTTGTCAATCGAGATTCTCTTTTCAAATTGGTCTACGCATAATATGTTACAGCTTTTGCAATTGAACATCATCAAAGATACGTTGCCTCCATTAGGTAAAGTCTCTTTGTAAGAGGAATCTTTGATCTGCGGATTCATATCTTCCAGAGACATCGGAAAACCAAATTGCTCATTACACAACGTACCGCTATGCCAGAGGAGCAGCAGAGCATTGATCCAAAGACCTTTCCCTTCCTTTAATCTTCAACCTCTGATTAGGGATGTCTTATTTTTACCAAGGTTGTGTATGTCTGAAAGATATAGATGGGTGAACTCTGTTTTTTCTTTGTTCTTGAATAGGGAGCAGTCTTCAAAATGTCTTCTTGCGAACATCTTCTGGCATAACTAGCGATGAGATAGACGGATCAGGTTTTGTAGAGCAACTTCGTTAAAAGAGGGGTCATCTGTTTGGGTGTCCCAGGCGTTGGTAACGTCGTTCGTTCTACGCTTAATGATTCCAATTGCCACTCGCAACCAGTTACTTACTGGGAGATGTACAAGATACTTGCCACTGACTTAGAACACCTTTCTAATGGTCCCTTCAAGGATAACTTTTAGCCCTAAGCCCAGTCCGGTAAAGCAGTACCCCTGCCATGAAAGACAACTGGTTGCTTCGACCAGAGCGACTTGTGAATCCTTACTTGCAAGTAGGCCGTTCTGAAGTCTAGCAGTGAAACATTTTATAATTTCTAGTACCACTCTCTATGTCTCCTAACGCAAACATCCACGTTAGCAATGAAAGTGTCGACAAGCTGATTCAGTTCTCTACCGGGTGTACCTTAGACTTGTTCTGATGTACCACTGCCATGATTTACCGGGATACCTTGTAAGAGGTTTTAAAAAATCAACGAACAAAAGTTCAGGTTTTATGCGAACGCAAATGGTAGGGAAGTGAAACAAACTAGATTATACTGCATCTTTTCCGCACTAATGGGTCGACATATTTCTCTCCTCTCGTTGAAAAAAATAATAATAAGTCTTCGAGTACGGAATCTTTTGATTGGTTGTGGACGAGAGAAACTTTTCATATTCTCACGACATTGCACACTCTGCTTTTATAACATTTTATTCCGGAAACTGAGAGACAACTGTAAGAAAATATTGTTTCTTTGTCTTCAGTCCCATCGCGGCAAGAAAGCAGTCGTGTCGAATATTTTCTGTCTGTATTAATAAAGTTAAGATTTCTGGTGTTAAGCAAAATAAATCCGTCAGAAATGCAGGTCATACCATTTAATCTCAGAAGCTGAGAGGCAATTAAAAATAAATCTGTTTTTCTTTTCCTTTAGTACCAATTCGGAGGTAACGCAGTATTGTTGATTCTTTAATTTGTCTACAATAAATAATAAATAAATAAATAAAAAAGCGATTTCTGGCGTTAAGTAAAATGAATAAGTGAGGAATAGAGTTAACACAAATCGATCTTGGAAACTGAGAATCAACGACAAGTAAATCGTGTTTCATTTTCTTCACTGCCACTGCGCTACTATGGATGATTTAATTTCTGTTGTAATAGTTTTAACATTATTGGCGTTGAGCAAAATAATTCAGTCAGAAATAGTTTACAAAAGTCGATCTCGGAATCTTAGAACAAAATGCAAGAAAAGCTTGCTTCTCTGTATTCAATACCACTGCGCCGTGAACGTTGTGTCCACGACTATCTAATTTCTGGAGTAATAGATTTAACATTTCTGTTGTTGAGTAAAATAAATCAGTTTAAAATGAGGTTAATAACATTGGATCGTGGAAACTAAAATGAAATCTTGCTTCTCTGTCTTCAGTACCACTGAACCACGTGCCGAACTAAATCGTGTGTGCGAGAGTTCGACATGACTAGCTGACCCCCCGTTTTACCCAAGTAAGAACGAAAGTGAAAGTGCTGCAGGTCACGTGACCCCTTAGCCAACCAGGTCACGGACCGTTAAGCCAACAGAATTCCGTACTCAGGCATTACGGGTTGCCACCCACGCTCAATTGGGAGTTGAAAAACTGAAAGGCAAATGAATTTAAATCTTTATTTTTTTCTTTAGTTTCAGTATCCTCAATGCAACGGAATCGATTGTTTAATTTTTGTATTAATAATTTAAAATTTAAAATTTCTGGTCCGAAATGTAATTAATGTCATTCGATCTTCGAAACTGAGAGGCAGCTACAAGCAAAAATCACTGCGCTACGAATACCGTCATTTTGCTTTCTTAATATCTGTAGTAAGGAATTTAAGATTTCTGTTGCGAAGCAAAATAAATCCGTCAGAAATTGAGTTAATACCATTTGATTTGTGAAAAATGAAAGGCACGATGCTACAAACACTTTTAGCAATGCCTTTACTTTTAACAAATTATTTTCTAACTGAAATTCAGGCCCAAATGGCACATCAAGGATACGGATCGGTGAATCTCTCCAGCAGAAAAAGATGCGAGAGATGTACATCACCTCTCCAAAATGGCAGCACTTGCTAGGGTCCCATGTATGTGTCAAATAAATCAAGTTGAAAATTATGAATATCAGATGAGAATATTTGATAACATATAACTGAGTGCAAGCAGATAATTAGGATTCAATAGAAAGTTATTTGAAACCGTATAATTGTAAATAAATCAGTTGTATTAGATGGTAATAGTTGAAGCATATGAATTTATGCGGATTATTCTGATCACATGAGAGCATTAAATAACACATAAAGTATTGATATAACATTATACAAATAAATCAAACCAAACCAAACCTGATTATAACATTACTGCTTGAGCCGGTTGCTCTTCTTGAGGCATTGCTACATTTTATCTCGTACCATCATCGATATCATCAGACTCTAATGTTGTGTGCAGTTTGCAGCTTACTGCTGGCTATGATCGAAGCTGTCCCCATGCACTGAAACGATGTCACAAAGAGAAAAGAAAACAAACAAAGAAACAACGACTAAAAAGGCCGTACTTTTAATATACAGAGGTTGCGTGTATGGTTCAATTGTAATTGTCTCTTTAGCACTGTGGCTGTCAAACACATTTGCTTTCACTGCCAGCTCTCAGACTCTTAACTCTGCTACATTGCTCAAGAAATTTGAGAGGGAAATTGCCCTCTATACAAAGTTCTTTCATTCTAACCGGCACAATTGTAAAACATAAGACCATGAAATTGAGCTCCAAATTGCAGAGAAAAAAAAATTGCAACTTATTTTTTTAATCTGTTGTTAAATGATAAATACAATCTAAATATGAATGTTCATAAAATGTGTACACATATAAAAACTTGGTTAAGCAATCTAATATCAATGTAAATTGAACATCGTGTGTCATAAAAAGGGACAATTAGGGTCTAGTATAACATTATACATACGTTGTCAAGTAGGTCCTTACTTTAATGCCTTTTCACATGCTTCAAATTTTCAAGTAAATTTTCTTATTGTAAAATAAAAACCATCCAAAAGAAATAATGGTCAATTCCATAAAGAGCAGATAAAACTATTTTTGAAATGAATTTTTCATATAAAAATCGATACTTTAATAACTCTATGCATACTGACGTTTTTGAATTTATCTTATTAAAACAAGAAGATCAAATGAATCCTAAGCAATGTTGTCAATTCTGAGGTTCTATTTTAATGAAAATATTTGTGGTATTAGATCAGACATGTATAGATAAAAGGTTCTTAGCACAAACTTAAGACCCTTATGTAATATGACTATGTACTGCTTGTAGTAATAATTCCTTATTTCAGAAATTCAAATAAAAAATATGTTCTTTTATGTGTATAATTATTCTTAATGTGAAAATCCAATCCTGACAATTGCTTTTCATTGATTTTTCGTTGCTTTGTTTGCTTGATTTTTATTACTTTAATTTTAAATCCATTAAGCCAATTAAATTTTGTCGTAACAGAGGAAAAACATTGTAAGTGACTGTTTTAGTGCCAATCAGCTAATTAGCTCCACAACACGGAATAGTTTCATGTTGGAACATCAATGAATAAATAGAATTAGAATAAATTGCTTACATAAGACTGGTTATAGGCAGAAGTTATTTCACTTTCAAGTGATATTTCCTGAGGGATATTAAGAAACATTTAGGAATTAAAATAACACATTATCAGACTAATAGTAACAATTCAACACATCGGCATTCACTACTAATAAAGTTTTTGGTATGCATTGATTGGAAGTTTTAAGAAATGTTGAGTTGTTCAGATAAACAAAAAGTAATAGAAATATTTTTATTATATTATTATAATACTGGAGAAGGCAATTTTTGTTGAATTGGATATGACACATGTTTTTGACTATTTTTTGTCCGCTAAATCCAAAAATGACCCCAATTTTTCTATATCACGTCAATTTTTGAGCTACAGGATACCCTCAATTTTTGTCTTAATCGATACATTTTAATTCAAAATATGCAAAATAGACTAGCTTCACAAATGAATTAATCTAGTCACCAGATCTGAAAAATTCTCCTTCATTTTCAATAAAAGAATCAACGAAATCAGTTGACCAGTTCTATTGCTTACAAGCAGACAATATCATTGTGCTTATTTGGAGAGTAAGCTGTAGAGACAAATCTTGACATGATAGAAGAAAACTGATGGCAGTTTTGAAATCAACATGCCAATATTAGTCTAAATCAAATGAAAAATCAAACTCAACAGGAATTATGTCCAAAATTGTTCCCCAGTATAATAATATAGAAAAATCTTGTATCTTTGTGTGCGGGTAGATTAGGTTCAGCTTCCAACATATTATCTAAATAGTTTAGGTTGTAAAATAATGTGGTCATTAAATAAAGATAAGTCTGAAAAATAAGAGTTGCAAGATTTGCTTTGAAAAGTTGAAACAAGCCTAGAAACATTAAGTTTTGACTAACATTCACCTATTTAAGGATAAATAGCTTAGAGAACTAAATTTGATCTTTTTCCAGTTGTTGGGTTCCCATAGTTGAATTGGAAGATCAGTCATGAAGAAAATAGGCATCTCAAGGCAAAAAGGATGCAATCTTGAGTCATCCAAAATGATTATTCTTTGTTTCTGTTTCATTAATGTTGAACTGATGGTCAATTTAGCTGTAATGAAAAGCAACTAAAATTAGGATGAGAGAAACACTTGTCAAAAATCTTTTTCTAAATATAATGGTTGCTAATGCTTCATCCAATAAAACATTCAAGGTGATGTTACTTAAAAGATAAACTGAATGAAGAGTTGCTTTATTATTATAAAATGATTTAAACTGTTTTTCCAATGATCAAAATACCTCTATAAATAATTTTGTAAATAAAAATGATCAAGAAAACTTGAATCTTCTCAATCATTTTTATTAAGTATGTTCGTCATTATGTGCCCTCCACGTGTAAATATTTCAATTCTAATGCGATGAAATATATTAAATTAGAAAAACTAAGGAAATAAAATAAGATCGTATATAGAAAATGACATTTATTTTAATCATATCTTAATAGGTTTCTGTATATTCACAGGATTGATTTTAATTCGTTGGAGAATAAAACAATAATATTACAGATCAGTAACACCAAGTAATTATTTATTTCTTAAAACCACTATGCAAATTACTCACACTATATATTATGTATACCTTTATTTCTTAGTTATATATAAAACAGATTGCGGGATTTTAAATGCACAAATATTAACTGTTTCAAGTCAGATTTTCAGAGATAATAAACATTTATTCTATGTATTGATGATTTTGACTATAAATTAAATACTCATTGATAAACTTACGCAATTCCTGAAGGTACTGTGACGTAAGTAGCGACGTGGTTTCAGTTACAGACAGACAGAACCCGAATCTCCATTATAATAGGATTTACTAAGTTTATATTTACTAAGTTTACAAGACCAGTAACTGGAGAATTGAATTCAATTCTAATAGACTTGCACACCTCAGAAGTTAGTAATTAGAAATACTATACACTTGTTGAAAGTTCTCTCCCTTGAATTTGTAAAATGTCTGGATTTGAATCTTTAAATAAAATAAATCAAATGATTAAATAACAAATTGAAAAAATGAAGTAATAAATTTTCTCTAAAAAGATATACTGAATCGTAATTGCTAATAACTAATTATTTTCAATTTTAAGAATTTGTATAACCTTTGCTTTATTAGTTCTTTGTAACTTTGTCAGGAGAATATGTATTGTGTATTTGCAGTAGAATTATACTAATAAAAATGATAAGACTATTTTTCAGACTGTTCACCTAGAGCAATAGTTCTTGATGTATGTTCATTATAACAGACTTTATGCTGATGCTGATATGATAATTCATCAACTTATCGTTAAAGCAGACTTATTTATTTTATGTGGTGTAATATGTAGCAAGCTAACAGATGATATTGAATTTGTCCGTAATTTTGATGAACTGAAATTACGATTAAAGAAATAATAGTTAAAATTAATAGCACTGACAAGATTTTTATTCGTATAATTTTTGAGACCATATGACCTTTAGGCACCCCTTCCATGATCTCGATTCACAAGGACACTTTTCTCATTTACACCGTCAAAATCCAGTTGTTTGTTAGGGGTTAGGGTTAGGGTTAGGGTTAGGGTTAGGGGTTAGTTTTATAATGAAAAAAAACCTCTAAAAATCGTCTGTTAACAATTAACCGGATTTTGATTGTGTAAATGGAAAAAATGTCCCCACGAATTGAGATCGCAAAAGGGCTGCCTAAAATTCATATGGTCCAAAATTACTTAGAACTTTATTCTTTAGCCATAGTATGCGACATGTATTGTAAATAGAGAGAAGCTCTCAGAGAGACTTGAACTTATATCCTTTTTTAACTTCAGGAAGCTTATCTTATTGTGATAGCTATTTATTCATCTATGTAGAATGGCAATTTAAGCAGTTGCTGCAGAAATCAATTGAAATTAAGATGAAAGAAATACCGGTACAAAATTAATAATGCCTTTATCTGTATATGATTTATATGTCAGCAGTTTGATGGTTTTATATTTTTTAGGCTGTGTAATAAGTAAGATGCTAAAAGTATTATATAATGCCAGCAGTGTATATAGAAGTAGTAATTGTAGCAGCAATAATATCATTGTTCTCTTTCTATACAACAAGTGGCTAAATGTTTGGTTGCTGAAAGATTTAATTATGAAGATTAAATCAATTAGATAAGAAAAATTCTCTGATTTATTGTTAAAATGTGAAATGAATTTGGCTATTGTTGTCATGTCTGTTTAGTAATCTGCCTCGTGACAAATGTTGGGGAATTTTTTTTTTATTTCAGAAAATAATGAAGAATGTTAATTGATTGATTAATGATTACAAAAAAATATAAAACATTTTTTCTTTCTTATTCAACAAAGTTTTATTGGTTGTTTTTTTTTTCTTGAAGTATTTACTTGTAGAGATAACATCCAACTGCTGAATATTCAATCAAAGAGCCGTGTTCCCTTTTTTGTGAAGAAGAAATGACAACATCTTTAATGAATGTCACTATTCATAAAGATTTCTTGAATGATATCGAGATAAAAATGTGATTTGTTTTTTCACTTGTTGATATGAAATTGATTCAAGTGAATTGATATTCTTATGAAATTTCATGGTGGAAAATGATTTTATATTTTCAATATCATAAGATGCCAGATAAAATGGATTTTATTTATTCATTTATTAACTTACTTTTTATTTATAGAACCTGTAATACAATAGAACCTTTGATATCACAGATATGAATTTATAAATATCATAAGATGCCAGATAAAATGGATTTTATTAATTTATTAATTTATTTACTTTTTGTTTATAGAACCTGTAATACCATAGAATCTTTAATATCACAGATATGAAAAACCCATTTCCACTTCTTGTGTTAACTTATTATAAATTGTATATATGTTTAATCTAACAATTTTGCATTCATTCTTTCCTTTTGAGTACTTCAAATGGAATAATTGTTTTTTCCCAATTAAAAAAAAGGAAACACTTCCCAATTTAATTTTAATTAGATTAACAAAACAAAAATAGCAATTTTCAAAAAATAAAACTATATCATCATCAGTGTATTTTAACAAGACGTCCAAAATAATTTAACAAACAAAAAAAAAACTTGCAATTCACATGTAGTACATTCAAAGAAAAATAGAATATAAGACAAGGACAAACATTAAAAAAAATCACATTTCCTTAACATTTTGTTTGGCAATGATGTTTCAAAAATATTTCTTGTATCCTATCTCAAAGATTCTTTCATCTCTCATCTCATTGATGGTCTGTATAAAAGACCATTTTTAATTTAAAAGTTTTTTGTTGCTTTACATGCATAATGTAGGGTATGTATTGAAATCCTGGCTCTAGATTGGTTCTAATAAGGTTTCAACAATTTAGATACTTCATGTGGAATTTTTGTCTATATTTTATACAAAACTTTGAAGATTTCCCTGATTTGTTCTTCATTTCCTGTGAATTTATTAACAGATGCATACTTAGAAAACTCTTTATTAACATTGAATTGACTGTTGAAAAAGGAATAGGAAGATCATTAGAGATGGTTGCATTCAATTTAGTGTTCTTGTGCTTGGTGATTATATAAATTTTGATGTTATTAGTCAGCTCCTCTATCTTCACGTAGCATTAAAATAGTCAGACCAAGATGGAAATTGCTTAGAGCAATCAAATGTACATACAGTACTGTGCAGAAGTTTTCATCCAGATTATAAGAAGATAATTTACATTGTTTTTCCTATGTTTTCGTCTCTCATTCAGAACACCTGCTACAAAATATGATAATTAGGTATGGATATGACTTAGGTATGGATAAGTCCACTATTTTATCTGTTGAAAAAGTGATTATAAACAATCATTTATAAATGGTAATTATTAGAAATATTTTTACTTGGCATTGTACTCTTCCATATATTCATCTAGTAATTCTATTTATTTGTCACATCATTTATCACTCTTAAAAATTGGTTGAGCTAAGAAATCTTTAATTTTTATAAAACTATTTCTATTGATATTTCTGGTATAATCTATGTGAATTTTAATCAAAATCTTTGTTCTGACATTTTGTTTAGAATTCTCTTCTAGATGAACACATTTTCATTATAGTCTGCTAACTGTTTTACTCCACATTCCTTGGGAGAAATATGTTAAGTAAGACCAAGCGTTATGTAATTGAAAATAAGATCTTCTAAAAACACTGGTGAATAGATCTATTAAAAAGCTTATATCAAGAATAACATGGGAGTAGGCTGATGAACCAAGTAAAATAAATGGTTGAATATTTTGCAGTGTTGCTTAGAGGTGTTTTGGCTTTTTGATGGAATATTGGTAAGAGATGAAAAGCTTATTTGCTATTATGAAATTATTGACAAATTTAGTAGAATTCTTTAGAGTTTTATCATTAGAAAAAAATATCAGAATTAACTTGGTTTTAAGTTAACTAATTCTGATTTAGATTTCAATAGATCTTATTGATTATATGCTAATTTAAAACTACTTTAAGTACACATGTACATGTTTTGCTCTTAGATTATTTTTCAAAGGCTTTTGAATTTAAATAAAGGTAGCAATATTTTTATGAGCTATTCTCTAGAAAACATTTATACCTTAATGTAATTTATTTAATCTTTGCGTAATTGGAATGTTTTTTTGTAATTTGTTAAAATAGATAAAATTAGCTGTTGAAATTTAAATTCGAATGCCTGCTCAATAAAATTCTTATTGGAAAACTTACTGGGTTAACTTCAATTTGAAATTTAAATTGATTTTGTGAGTTATTGTAGCATAATTAATATGGTCTACTGAGAATTGGGGATTGACAGGGAAAGAGAGGAAGAAGAAATAAAAACAAACAAAAGTTAAAATTTGGAAGAGTAAACACTTAGCGGGGTGCCAGTAATGTGACCGATGAATGACCCCGGAAATAGATTTAAAAATAAAAACGGAAGTTCCGGGTTTTGCCACCACCGGAATGAGAAACGGAAGAAGAAAAAAATCGGTCTCTTTTCGGCCAGGCCTCGTGGGAAACAGGTAAGGGCTCGATATAGTAGTAGCAAACATGATTTATGACAGAGCAATTTAACCGTACCCCCCTCTCTCTCTCTGCCTTTCCTTCTCTCTGAAAAAGAGCCCACAAGCCTAGAAATAAATACATAAACCCTTGTGACTATACAACTTGCGTGTATGTTGTTTCTGAATGAATGAGTTGGCCTATGCGACAGACACCGTTCTTGTACCGTGACCATCTTTATGCTACATTATATAAATTTTAATTTTATTGATTGACATATATTTTGATAAAACACTTGACAGAGTTTTTATAATATAAACAATATGATAACATAATGTTTCAGACAGTCGATTGATAAACATAACATTTAGCCCTCAGTTCAGAGTCAGTTAGGTTATTACAAAAGAAGTTTCGATTGGTGTTTTTTTTTCTCAATATTAAAAAGTTTTGAAATTACACTTAATTACTTTGGTCTAAATCCTCTTAAAGATTTGGTTATGAAAACTGATATTCATTTTGGGAAAAAATATTGCTGAATATAAAAATCAAAATCAATAATCTTCACTCTGTATAAGACGAAAAAGGGGGTTGTTTTACTTAATCTTTATTCAACTTTAACTTAACTGTCTTACAGGTGATGATTCTTTTAGTGTTTATAGTGGCAGATCCAGAGGGAGGCAACTATATTTGACTTCACCACATTCAAAAAAGGAACAGTGGAAGTTAGGGAACCTTATGGTAATCAGGCATTATGTGTAAGCATGAGTTAGGAATAGCCTTAACCAAATGTTTAAAGTCGAAAGAAAAAGAATGCTCTGAAAGGCTTCAGAACTGACGAGCGGCAGGAATTTGAAAAATTATTAAGCCGAGAAGTTTCAATAAGAAAAGTGTCAAATCATCCCTTAAAGAATCAATCAAAACATTAAATATGCAATGATCATTAAAGATACTGGAACATTAAATTTAATCTTTGGTAGAATTATTAAGAATTTCACGACATTGATCAACTCTGTGCGGATACTGGATATCATATTTAGGACTTGCCAGAAGCTATGACCGATAATAACTGGTGGTGAGAGAAAGTCATGGAAATCCATGCCGTTACTGCGACATAAAGATGGTTATAACAATACAAACAGCAGATGTATATTCATTTACGTCCTATCTAGATCCGTGCTGTCAACATGCCTTGATGATGATGATGATGATGATGATGATGAATTTAAAATAGGGGTCACTACTAATGATTATATATTTGTACAACATAATAGTTATTGTCTATGGATTTATTATAATGTTTTGTTTCAAAACTTGTTTATTTCATGACTTCTGCAATAACTTCCTCCTCCCAATTTCTTAGTGAATTTTTTCGGCAAAGAAATAATAATTGGTTGGTGGTTTAGCTTGTGTAAAATAGTAAGGAAGTCAGATTGTCAATTAGTAAAAAATTATTAAGGTTCTTTTTGTGTGGCTCTGTGAATTTGAACCAAAATAGTTTAGAAGATATGAACTGTTGGAACTGAATGGCTATTAGTGATGAGTTGCATCATTCCATCTGTATTTTGCCAGTAAAACGTCTATGGCAATACATTTAACATGAGGCGTCAGTACCGACATACATATTCTATAACAATTTATCATATTTTATATTTTTGATTAGAAGAAATGATACATAAACATTTATAAAAAAGTAAGAACACACGTGTAATTAGAAATACATTAAAATAAATAGAAAATTCAGGTGGTGGGGCTTCCTAAAGTAAACGTTGAGACTTCACTATCAAATATTGCCTGTAACCCACCCAAGTGAAAAGACAGTAAAGCGTTTAGAGGATCAGTTAGCTTAGCTATAGAGGGGACCCTTAGCGGGAAAAAACTAGCTAGGAAGCGTCTGGAGCGACTGAAGCCGGCCTGATCAATATAGGTCAGTCCAACTTTGAGCTTGGTAGACCACCCGTTCTTAGAGACTGTTTTGGAAACCACCGGATTCTAACCAGAGTGCCGTACATGGATTAGCATGCTGTACCAATCTCCGACGGCAGTGGTACAGGGAAATGGGAAGCGTTTGAGGGTCTTTGCGATCGAGTGGTCGATATCATAGGGTTGCTCCTTGTCTCCTCTTCTCTATATTCTCGCTCTGGAGCACTGCCCGGAGAGTTTAGATTATTGGCATTTAAAATAGGTCCCTTTTTCACTCTTGTCGACGAGAGATCAGCCAATGTCCAGCAGACTGGTTTTGCCCTGCGGCTTTTTAATGGAGGCATGGGGATGAAAGATTTGGTAAATCACCGATTTGGTGACAGGCTGGTATTCTCGGCTCGATCGTTGAAAGAGGCACCCTCTTGCGTGGGGATCAAAGGTTAGGACTGAATTTCCTAAGCTCTGTTTCTCTTCTGTGATCAAGGACCTCCGTAAGTTAGGAAGAGAAGCGATATTTTTCACTGAGTGCAGTGGAGCTTTCATAAGCTTCTTCAGTCCATTGTCGTTTCACGGCATTAAAAGATATTGTATCAGTAGCTAGAGAATGGTTCCGCTCACATAACGACTCATTCGGTCGTCGGAAGAGATCCACTCCCATTGTAATTGGGTGCCAGGTGCTGGGTTTCTCTTCATCACCTGCTGACTATCTCAGAAGGCATTACTTCTTGCTAACGTAGCCTTCAAAGAAGGAGTGGTAGACATGCCCGATAATTCCCACTGTGACTGTCGCAAGGTCAGTCACAGTGGGCACTATGTTAATGGGGTGGCGACTCGCATCGACCCCAAACAGTTGATGCAGTTTTACATGGGGTAACACATTACCGGTAAATACAAAAAAACAAAACAAAAAAGAAATACAATTCTATTTTTCTTAGGTGATTGAATATCTATTGTGCCCAGTTTTTTTTTCAGTGAGTACTTACCCAGGATATTCAATCCCTTTCATTCTTTTTGACGTGTGGTCTTGATTTTATCGTTCCTGGAAAAAATCACCAATTTTTAATAGTTAAGGACTTTTATCATACAGTGATATATGTACAGGCCCTGCTGGTAGATCTTTATTTTCTTCATGTCAAACTTCTTAGCCTCGATTTCATCTATCCATTACAAGAATTGTTTTTTTTTTACCTCCATTGATATTACGTGTTGAAGTCGTTATTTTCTTTTCGTTTTCCTCTTTTCTCTCTATTTTCCACTTCTTAAATAATACATGGTGTGGCAGTTATTTTCAAACACACCTTTAACATGGCATATGTGAAAGAGGACCTAACTTAATGTTCCATCACCAAATGTCAACATTATGATTTTTCTTTCGGATTTATCGAGGGAATTTAAATAAAAGCTTCAAATCTGGTACAGGAAATGAAAATATCCACCATACTCGTAGGTTTAGCCGCTAATCAGAGCAACCAAGATTTAATTAGCTTCTTAAAATTTGACATCTATCAGGTACTCATGTGAAAGGTCAGAAGTGAAATGTGACCTTTGGTGGGAAACTGTTATCCGTGTCAAGAAAACAGAAATATTCTAAGCGCTCAATCATCATTCATCTGGTAGAGTTTTCTAGCAGGTCAAAAGAATCATCAACTACGACCATAGCAAGTCGATTAGGTCAATTGCCGAACAGTTCAAGACATGTGGTACATGACAGGTACAAGTCCTATCAGGTCTCTACTCCCCCCACATGGCCCATGTTATTCAGTTCTAGCTGTCCAAGAAATGTTATGTTCATGTCAATGTTAACATGTGGCTTTCTATCTTTCCTGATCTAAATTCCTTGGACTACAACGTATCAAGTATCAGTGTGAAAGAGTTCAACCAGTGTCTTCGCAATATCAAGGATTCGTGAAAGTTTGTCATCGTAGATCTCATGGTTAGTATGAACGAAAATCACTTGATCTCAGAATTCAGTCACATTTTCCAGACGGCATCCTCGGCGTTCTCTAGGCTAAGAGAATTTTTGATAATCGTTGATTTCGGATTTTCTGTTGAACATGTATCCAGTTTTTAACTGATTTTTTTTTACTGATTTTTCTACTGAAAATCTTTGTTTTTCTTTATTTGTTCTTAGTAAACTGGCGCATACTATACAATGTAATCTCTTGCTTTTAGGCTCGGCATGTTTGTCATTATCTGTGAAATAAGGCAAACATTTCCTATTGTAGATTTGGCCCAAGGAGTTCGACTGTTATATTGCATGCAGTGGAATTCCTGTTTGATTTGTCGTTGTCAAAGACGCTCTTTGATGCGTAGCTGGCTTCCCCTGGTGCACCGGAAGTAGAACTCAATGGCTACTATTCTTTGTTTATAGCATTTCTTGTGTTGGCAGCCAACGATAGACAAATAATGCCACAGTAATCACATTTTTATATTTTTAAAGGCAAGAATATATCAAAGTTTATTCAACAGTCGGCTTAAATTGAAAAACGAATGATACAGATTTAATAGATTAAAATCTCATTCAAATACAACAGAAAACATTTAAACAGAAAGATTCCATTTTATTTTAACGTCACCATATTCATTATCTGTAAAAAAAACAACATAAATATATAAGAAAGAATAGGTACATTTTACAGCTGAAGAATATATCAATTAAAAAGGGTAATAAGAAAAAACTGAAGAAACTAGCGAAATGTATAATAAGGTGTAATAATGAAGAACACTTAGTTATAATATCAATGATATTTTAAGAGAATTAGTACTACAATATAGCATAGAATAAAATAACGATAGAAAAAAGAGTGATGGTTAGTGTTATCATAAGTTCTGGTAAACTCAGTGATAAGGAGTGTTGCTTGACTTGACGAAATCCTGAGGTATGAGATGTGAGTTAAAGTCTCTTTCGAAGGTAATTCTGTATTTTCAATTCTCACAATTTAATTTAAATGCTGAATAATAGAGCGGTAAAAATGCTGAGGCAAAAAATCCAAAGAAAACCCCCAAATCCCCTCCCCCACAAAAAACAAAACAAAACCCCCCACCAAAAAGAAAACAAAAAACAAAAAGCAAAACGAGCAATAATAGAATACTTGACAACCCCTGAAACTATTAAGTAACCGTTGTTCAGTGGTCCATAATGATATTGATACTTCTATTAGGGAGGAGTGATACACTTGAATTAGCATTTTATAATTATATCTGTTATATCTAGGATTTAGATGATTAAAAAGATGTTCAGCTTGGTGCAGACACCACAAAATTATCATTTGCTTGTACTTTTGACTGGAAATTGCTTAAAGAATCTAAGCTAAAGTATATTGCTTTAATGAGAATGCTCTCAATGAAGTGTCTTTTTTTTGCTAGCTTACAGTTACATATATACAAACATAATGATACTTTTAGCAATATATAAATATGTAATAATAAAAAGTAAGCTTAATATCTCAAAATGTGTCAATATAGATATATTAGGATGAGACAAAGGTTTCGCAATATTTTGTTTCATGAGACACAATTCAGCACCTTTTGCTAGGATCAAAGAGGTAACAAACCATACTTGATTTTAAGGTACCGAGATTATCTGATACTCTCCATGTGCTACTAGCCAAAGTTGTCTATGACTTGGAAAACGACCTCGGAATCCACGATTTTAGGCCTACCTTTCCTTGTTTAATCATCGATGTTCTTGTAATCTGAGAAAAATTTCTTGAAGCATCTGATTACTGTAGTGTGATCAAATTCACTTCATCTTTTGTACAGTAAATATTTTTGCTTGCTTCGGCGGTGTTATGGCTCACTTCGAACTCGTAAAGTATAATTCCCTTAATTAGATTACGTTGCACGTTCATCTGTGCAGCTTTAAAATCACACACAGATTGAAGCAATGTGCAAGTATCAGCGCACCAACTACCACAATCGGTTACCTTCCTTGAACTGTTTTGGTCACGTGGTATACGGACCACAATCTAGCTTGTACCTAAATATTGCATAAATCTTGACTCCCCCTAATATTATTCGAGCAGACACTAAATTAAAAATCATCATGTCGCGCAATTATCACGGATATCCATGACAATGTCTCGCCAACCTTCCCTATCATTCATTGTGCCAGAGAGGTCCTCTGCGCAGCAGCTAGCATCCTCACATAGTTGGTCAATGTAGGTCCTTGCTGGGCGGCCGACATTAGCGTGCCCATGTGTTGGCTTCCACAGGAAAACGTCGCTTATGAGCTGTCCTTGCTTCTCCAACAGTGTCCTGCATGCCTAGTCCGTCTCACTCGGATGGTTTGTGAGATGGGGAGCAGGTGACCATACCGTTGCTTCCTTGTGGGGTGTTGTTTCCACGACTTGTTCAAGACTGCTCGCAGCATTCTTGTGCAGTTCCCATCTAGCTTATTCTCAAGGCGCTTCGTTAGAGTCCAAGTGGTGCAGCCATACAGCAGTACCGATATAACCACAGTCTGGAAGGATTGTATCTTTAGCTTGTCAGGGAATCAAATTTCTATATGACTGATAATTTGTTTGTGGCCAACCATGCCTTTCCTCTTCGTGTATTAACATCGCTCTCTGTGGATGAGATATTACTTGGTATGTGAATTGTTCTACTGGCTTAAGAGGCTTACCGCCAAGTGTGGAGATGTCTCTTTTCTTTTTGAAGCTCACGAACTCAGTTTTATTAGAGTTCACATAGAGGTCGATGTTCTAATCTATGTAGTAGTGACTCAGCATGTGCCGGTGTATCTGCAAGAAATGCGAGGTCATCAGCATAGTCTGCATCTGTGACTGTTTGTGCGGGATATCGCCTGCTTCTTGCCTTTCTTAGTGTGAAACCTTTTTCTTTTATGGTATCTAATGATGTTCGGACTAGGCATATTATAAATATATAACGTATCTCCCTGCAGGGCTCCAGCGGCGATGTCAAAGAAATCTGTGTCGCCATCAGGTGAGCGTACCATTGCTTTAGTGTCTTTGTAGAGCATCATTATAGTGGCAACCGTTTCTTTGGGGAGACCATATGCTAGTAGTATTTGTTCCATTTTTCCCTCTGTGTATGGAATCAAATGTCTTGGAAAAATTAACAAATAGTAGCGTTGCCTCTAGATTCTTTGCTCGAACCTCTTCTATGATTCGTTGTATAGTCAAGATCTGAGAGGATGAGGATCGATTTCTGCGGAATCCGTTTTGTTTTTTCCTAAGGATTTTCTCTATTTCGGATCGGATTTAATTAAGAAGAAGGGCATTATATATCTTAGCTGCAATAGCAGTAAGAGTTATGCCTCTGTAGTTCTTAGCGATTCCTAGTGCTACCTTTTTGAGGGAATGGGAGGATGCATCTTTTTGTCCATTTATCTATTCTATTTTGTCTATATACAGCATTGCATAGCCTAAGCAGTATGTCATTGAACTTTCCCATCATCCATACCTCGGGGTATTTCGTCAAAAAAGAAATTAAAAATACTATAACCAAAGCATAGAATTCAATCAGAGAAATATAGTTTTTATTTTATTTTTAACTTGCGTACCTTCTATTAGCCCGTATACACAATAAATTTACAGTGAAATTCTCCTTTGAGAATTGATTCAAGAATCAGCATTACAAACGTAAATAATAATGAAGAAGTCTAGTCAGCTTCCTTCAATGAAGAGTTCCAGTTAGAGGCCGTATGAAGGCAGCGCATATAGAATCAACTAAGCGACATTGTGTCAGTTCTTGTTAATCAATCAGATCCATTTACTTTAGAAAAAAAAAGGAGAGAAACTGAAAGGGGGGATTGAGAAAAGAAAAAACAAAGAAAAGAGAAAGTGAGAAATGCCAGAATAAATGAGAGAAAATCTTTTTTTTATTGTCAGTTGCAATGGAAGACATAGCTATGAATACCCAAGTATGAAAAGATATTCATCTGGAGCAAATTTAGTAAAAGGTTCATTGACAGATTCCATTTGAAATATAATCAGATATCTCTCAACACTGACAAGAAAAATACTTCCTCATAGAATGACATTTGCCAACGAAAACTTATGTGTCCAAGTACATGTCCGGGAAAACCTAGGGAATTGCCTTTACAACTATGAATGTAATGTAATATTCCAATTATCTAGCATTTGGTCAAATATAAAAGGAAGTAACTGTGTAAATTAAACATTGTTAATTTGACATGAATAAATTTGACTCCTAATAAGATCTTAGTCGCTTGTTAAGCACACCTAGCCATTTGGGAACTGAATTTTACAAATTCATCCGATAAAAGAGAAAGAAAGTTACATAATAAATTGAATCCTTTCGATCAATCACTTCACATTTATTTATGAAAACATTTTGGCCGTTTCCCTCACCAGATGATCAGTTAAAATACTGTGACAAAAACAATAAGTGAATTTAGACAAGATATGCAAATGAGGTAGCAACTGTTCAAGACAACACTCCTTCATATGAACCAGGATGTTCAAAACAAAATAAAATTCGATTAAACAGATCAATAACGTTGGTAATATAGAATCGACTTTTAATCTTTGTTATAATGTATTGACTTTTAAAATCTTTCTTAATATATAATCATTTTTGCTAGCAGGACATGTGGATGTATCACAGTATGATAATTTAATTATTACAACGTTTGATATGTTTAATTAAGAGCTATTGCAAATTATTCAATATGTTAAAAGTATAATAATCTATATTTAACTCTCTCACACTCTTTTTTCTTTCTTTCCTTCTTGCGATATTTTCATCATTTGTTCAATTGAAACAGATTAGCACTATCGTTTCCGCACGCTAAACTCCTCTCTGCATCTTTACCAACTCTCTTTCTGTCTTTCTTTCTCTCTCGTTATATTTTTTAAGAAATAAGAATTCGGTGGATAAACATCGTCAGATAATAAGGATTTACATTCCTGCATTGCATCTTGGACGATTTGGATGGTTTCATTTTTAACCCGAGGGTGCTGTAAAATGATAACGTCCTAACAATTAAGGAACACGAATATTAATATATAGATTATTATTATTATTATTATTATTTATTATTATTATTATTATTATAGGGTGAATATACTTTTGCAATATACTGGTACATACTTGTTTGCATAAATCACGTAACCGAAGCAGTTCAAGCCGTGGTGGGTACCCAATGTGGTTGGTAGTAATTTGGTTGTTGTAATTAGTACGCTAGTACGTTGAGGATTACTCTCTCTCTCTGTGATTTGAAAGACGCACAGATGGACGTACAACGTAGTATACCTCAGTAACTTATTCTTATGAGTTAGAACTGTTCTAAAACACTGCCTGAAGCGGTTGATCACAGTAGCATAAAGTTGAAGAAGTTTCGCACGGGTTGCAAGGACCTCGATAATCAGGAAAGGGTATGTAGGCCTAAAACCATGGTTTCCGAGGTTGTGCTCCAAGCCGTAGAGGCAAAACGGGTATGTAGTACCCGGAGAGTATCAGGTGATCTCTCAGTCCAGTGTGATTTACGACCTTGTTAAAAGTATTCGGAGCTGCAAAATTGTATCTCATGTTACCAAAATATTGCAAAACCTTTGACTTATTCAGTACGGAGCAAATATATTTCTTTGGATTTAGTTCTTTTATAATTAGTAAGAAAAGGATTTTAAAATCAATACTGAATTTATTCTAGGTAAATTTAAATTTCAGCCCAGCGCTATATCCATCAACCTATAGTGACTTAACAAATAACTGCAACTTAAACAAATCCTAGTAACTCATTTTCGTAGCGCCTACAAGCCAACTGATTTTTTCTCAAAATACAAAAACATTTTTAGATATTGGTTAATCCCGTTGGAAAGGGTTAATTTAGCAACTGTACCTAATATTTCTCACTACGACTTAATTTCATTGGAGGATTTCCTCGCACTTTTACATTTCGGGTGCTCTTGGATTTTCTTATTGCATCTCTAAATAATTAGATCAGTAATCATAACAGCATGTTCTTTGAACCAATTGGATAAGTTAAGAATGCAAGTTTGTCAACTGAGTTCAGCTCTGATCAGAAAAAATTAAATTGTAAGTTCTCTTCTTTTTTGTGGGTGCCCGGGATATTGCAAATTATATATTAGTGATTGGTTGAAAGCAATGAAATCGATATTACCGACGACATTGGGTCACTTTCAGATCATTACATTACTTACCTATTGTACATGAGGAAACTCGCATTTAGTGACATAGAATAACCATATCACTAAATTAATACGATAAGTGTACGGTAATAAATAAGATATTGACATATCAGGCATTCAGAAAAAATAAACAACGAAAGCTTTACGGTTAGACGCAAATTTCTTTAATCGATCCCCCTTCATAGATAAATCAGTAAACCAGCAACCGCACACATACACACTTCTCCGGATATAAGAAATGAGAATTTGAATTTCTACCGGAGCTTATCCTTTATTTTCGGATGAGGATTGTGATTAAAAACGATATTATTAAATTTAACAGAAATATTGTTTAAAATCCATTGCAAATTTTATTTATTGCTTTGATTTTAATATTTAGTTGCAACATGAAGAAAATATTGAAAAGTAAAAAAGTATTTTTCATCGAACAAGCCTTTACAAAAAATGTTGTCCTTACTGTTGGCGTTATGATTTCGTTTCGGGCGATTCTGATTAAGAAATAATGACAAACAGCTAATTCTTTTCTGATTTTCAGCCGCAGAATGTTTTAATTGTTGCTAAAATTGCCAAATTAGAAAGGACAAGACTAAAATTAAAGAAGAAGACAAATTAAACAATTAAATGCTAATTGTATAAATTGATTTGAATGAAGAAAATAATGAATTAATCAAAACTAATCAGAAAATTGATCGGTTATCGTTTTTCTTAAACATCATGTACCACTTAACAATTGAATTAATCAACTGAAATCTTAAAAGAAAAAAAAATATTTGCAAAACAAAAACACGCCTAAAAAACCCTAACAAACTTAAGAAGTCAGCGGTCTCTTGAAATAAATCTATTTTGTGCGCAACACCAAATCAATTTACTAGAAATATTCTTTCAATTGGTTTCTCATCATGGATTCTCAGTGTTAACCTTTTAATTCCTCAAAAAACTTGGCCAAATCAGTACGATCATTTATTTATTGGCAATTTAATGAGAACATTTCTAATATTCACCAACATAAAGGCTCCAAGATTCTCGGTAGATTCAAGTCTCCTGTCAAAACATATTTTCCAATCAGCATTTAAATAACCCTAGATCGGTTGACATGCCGTTAAAATTAGACACTTATTTAAAGAGCAAGTTTGACTATAAGTATAGATTTTTTTATTTTTAAAAAACTTTTGCAAAATATTGAAATGTTTTCATACATCCAGTTGTTGCATACCCTTCTTCTTTACTTCTTTACTTACTTGTTTCTTATTCTATTCTTCCGTCCGTCTTTGGAATCTTATAACATCTTGTCTTGGTCTGGACTTTCTTGGGGACTTCGGGTCTGGTCTTCTATTGGGGATTTCTCTTTATCAGAAGCCCTGTGTCATTGTTAGTTTTTAGAGGTAATAACACAAGACTCCGATTTACTTCGATCTTACTTTATTTTTAAATCCCCCAGCCAGACATCTGCGCAGATGAGAGGACGCGCGTATAACGCGACTTACACCTTCGAGCTCGCTGCTACCTTCTAACTGACTGCAACTTACTTACTATCTAAAACCGGAAGAGAGGACCCTCTCTTCCGATTCTCACGGTATCCATCGGAAGGAAGGATAAGGACAGGTCAAGCCTTGTCATTCAAATCCTTCAAGGCTATGGGCTGCAGCTTATAACGGCCATTTTGATTTCTACACTATTGCACATAAATATTAGGTATCTAATAATTATGTAATACGGTGAATTATTCTTCGATCTCAAAGCTTTCATTATAAACTATTTTTTCAAATGCAAAAATACGTATTTTTATTGCTTTTATGATAGAAGAAAATTCAGTAAATAAAGAGGACGCCTTACCTTTGAATAATAGTTAACAAGCTATTCTCTCAGACTATTGCTACCTCAGCATCGAATGCTTCACACTTGTGTCATTATGCCAGACAAAGGTAAAACTTTCGTTAATACAATTCAAAAGTTTCTGTTTCGATTTTGTTATTTCACATTTTCCTTCGTTACATTTATTAATATTTCATTTAAAGTACAATGAGTATTTTACAATATTTAAAACGAATCATTTATAACGAATGTCAACTATATGCGATTGATCACAATATACATATGGCTGTCAAAGTACAGATCATTATAATTGCATACGCTTCAAGGATGACATGTTTTGAAAGTGTAAAGACCAGTGCATCAGCAGACTTGATGATATTCTAATTCTTCGCAAACAATATGGATTCATCTATTGCGAGGGATTTCAATTTTTGAGCAACATTGTCTGGCCAGATGTAATAGATAATCATAGAATTGGTAAAGCCAGCGCAAATCTCTCCGCTCAGAAATACAACATTTGAAATAAGAGATAAACTCGCGCCAAACAAGGATGCGTGCTAGCATCAACACTCTTCAGCTTTCACTAAGCATTTTTGTATTGAGTATATTTTCACAATTACTAAAAAAAGGCCAGTTTGTTAGCAGTCACTGCACCAGAGATTGCCATTCAAAAATTGGTCTGTTCAGCCACTCACACAGTTGCAAATAAAAAAATGGAAACTACGCCATCGTCTATAGTAGACGGAAGAATGCCAACAACAACAACTAAAAAAAAGGCCATTTATCCAAACAAGACCTGTCACTGATGTATTCAATCGATCAAACTTCAAATCTAAAAGCAAACCAAAATATTGCAACATAAAGAAACTTGCAGGTGATGCGGTTCTAAGAACTCAAACTTTAGCAGAGGTACAGAACATCACCACTGCCTTTGCTAAATAAGCACATGACTGCGCTAGCTAATGAACATCAAGTGGTGCTAACATGAGAGGAGGAGGTACAGCAGCAAACAGGTTACAAAAATAAATCAACAAATAGAAATATGTCGGCCATGCTAAGAGACTAGAAAATCATCACATCGCATATATATATATCGTATATTAGCGGATATAAAGGCCATTGTAGACCGAAGCTAAGAGAGATAAGAGCACATTTAACGAAAACTGAAGAATCTTCAACTACCTATAGCTGATTGATTTAAGTTGGACAAGGAGCGTAATAGATGGAGAAAGTTGAATTGTAACAAACCAGGCACGGTTAGAAATAATGGATGAGATTATTATTTACTCCTTTTGAGTTTTCACATCAACATTAGCTGATGGTCTTTCACTGGAGTCTGAGTGACAGCAAGTCTCCTCAGGTCCCCAGGACTCTTCTGAGTATTCTGGCAGATTACAGCAGTGCAGTGTTCTGAATAGTTTCAATCCTTGCTCTGATTTCCAAACTTTCCAGACCCTTTTCCAATCCTTTTGGGACTGTTCCAAGTGCACCAACTACAATTGGTATCACTTTCATATTCCATAACTTTTTCAGTTCTCTGGCAAGGTCCAGATATTTGTCCATTTTTTCATTTTCCTTTAGCTTCACCCTGTGATCTGCTGGAACTGCAAAATCCACCAGTTGATAAGTTCTTTCTTTTTTGTTCATCAACACTAGGTCTGGTCTTCTTGCTGGTATAAGGTGATCCGTTTTTATTTCAAAGTCCCAGAGAATTTTATGCGTTTCGTTCTCAAGAACAGATTCTGGTTTATGCATATACCATTTTGTTGTATGGTCAAAATTTAATTTTTTGCATAATTCCCAGTGGATCACCTTCCCAACCCAGTCATGCCTAGCTTTGTATTCTCGTTGTGCTAGTTTGCTACATTCACTTAATGCAGGATTTACAGTCTCATCTCTGTCAACGCACAGTCTACATTTACTGTTTCGTTGCGTCTTATCAATTTTTGCTTTGATATAATTTGTTCTTATGTCATTATTTTGTGCAGCAATTATTAGTGATTCCGTTTCTCTCTCGAGGTTTTCTCTTCTTAACCATGTCCAAGTCTTTTCATGTGCAACCTCCCCGATTTGTCGTTTGAAGTGCCCATATAATTGTTTTTCTTTCCATCTTTATTTTCTAGTTTTCGTTGTTTTTCTGTTTGTCCATATATTACATCTGCTGTTGTTGGCTGCCATAAGTAATTTTTTGTTTGCTTGTTTTGTATATTCTTCGAGTTCTTGGATTGTGGCCTCGACGCAGTCCTCTGTGTTGGCAAGACCTATTCCACTTTCTTTTCTTGAAACATATAGCCAATCTACAAAAGGGTGTAGAGCCTTGTACATGGTCCTTAATTTCCTCGTCCTTTGATCGGTCTGTCTGAGTTCTTCTTTTGTCCATTTTAAGAATGGTCCAGAGTATCTTATATCGGTGGTGGCCTAGGTATTTATTTCCTTGATGAGATTTCTGCTGTTGAGATTGGCTTCTAAGAGTTTTCTAGTTCTTTTGAGATATTCTGTTTTAACTTTTTTTTTCATCTCTCTTTGCTTGATATTGTCTGCTTCTAAAATTCCTAAGTATTTGTAAGTTTCTTTTTCTTCAAGTTATTTTATAGTGCCCTGATTTGGTAGTTATATTCCGTCCATTAATTTTCTTATCCCCTTTTTTATTATTAGCATAGCACATCTTTCGATTCCGAAATCTATCCCTATATCTTGGCTATATATTCTGATGGTTTGTATCATGGTTTCCAGTTCTTTTTCAATTTTTGCAAAATATTTCATGTCCTCCATGTACATAAGGTGGTTTATTTTTTCCTGAGAGTTAGTGAATTTGTATATCCCTGTGCATTTTCTGGGTATATGATTGAGTGGCATCATTGCTATAATAAATAGTAGTGGTGATAGCGAGTCTCCTGGGAAAATACCTCTTTGTTGTCTTGATGGCCTCAATTCTTCTCCTGATTTCCAGTTCCACTAGTCTGTTTTGTAAACCTTATGGGGTGGGGGGGTCGTTTTAAGTGCACCAACTACAATTGGTATCACTTTCACCCTCATATTCCACAGTTTTATCAATTCTCTAGCAACGTCCAGTTATTTGTTTATCTTTTCGTTTTCTTTCATCTTCACTCTGTGCTCTGCTGGAACTACAAAAATACTAGTTTACAAGTTCCCCCTTTTTTTTGTTAATCAACACTAGGTCTAACCTTCTGGTTGAGATAAGAGGATCCGTTTCAGAGAATTTTGCTGTTTCATTCTCAAGAACAGATTCTGGTTTATGCATATACCATTTTGTTGCATAATCAAAATTTATTTTCTTTCACAATTCCCAGTTGATCACCTTTCCAATCCAGTCCAAGTTTTCTTATAATTTCCTGATTTCGTAGAATTTTATCAATTATTTCTCTATTCCTCTCTTCATCACTATCATGGCACATTTTCCAATGCCGAATTCCATTTCTATATCGTAGTTGTATATTCTTATAGTGTGTACAAAGTTTTCCAATTCTTTTTCGTTTTTTGCAAAAAATCTTCATATCATCCATGTATACAAGGTGGTTTATCATTTCTTGTGATTTAGTGAATCTGTAGCCACCTGTACATTTTCTAAGTATATATTCGTGTTGAATCATTACTATATCAAATTGAAGTGTTGATAGGGAATTTCCTTGGAAAATGCTTATTTGGATTTTTACTTCTGCTTGGGATTGCCCTCCTGTTCTTAGTTGTACTTTTCAGTTTTCCAAAGTTTTCTTTAAATGAAATTTGCGACTCGGATATTTTATACATTTTTATGCATTCTATAATCCAAGTTGGTGGGACCATGTCATAGGCTTTTTTTTTTTGTAGTCGATCCATGTCATTGCGACATTCTTCATCTACTTTTAACCTCTGTAAGATTAAGTTGATTATTATTATTATTATTATTATTATTATTATTATTATTATTGTCAAACTTGGATGGTCAAAGTGTTAAACATTCCTTTTACCTCACCAAACAAAATTTGAATTCCTCTCCTCTATTGACATTCCATCTCAGTTTTTTTTTTAAAATTACGACACTAATTGGAGATAAAATTCCTCTGTGCTACAATTTTGGGCTCGTCAAAGGTCAGATACACTTCGATATGCGCTTTTTGTTTTTTTTAAAATTTAAACCAAAATTTATTTTTTATTTATCTATGTCTTTGTTTTCTAGATTTGTAGAATATTTAATTTTCAAATATCAACCGATTCAATCTGTTCCATTTTTTCTTTTTCTTCAGGAATTGATGATAAAAGTATTTTTTTCTTTTCATTCATCGATTAATAAACATTATTCGTGCAATTCTAAAATCAATAAACCCGCAAGGCCGACGAGATAATTGCGCATTTGCTACCGTATTACCAGTGTTCGATGTTCAAGCCCATGAAAAAAGCCAGATTTTTGAATGCTAGCTTTCAGTGCATGTAGGGCAGAATTCCTAGCTATGGGTAAACTAATAAATCAGACTGTTTTCTCTGACCTTTGTAGACTCCATGTCTAGTAGAAATATTTCTAAATTCAAAACCGACTCGTTGTCTTTAATCTTATTCTTGCAACTTCTGTGACGACACTGTTACTAAAATCTCTCGCTTTACTTTTGACAGCATTGGTGGTTTAGTGATTCCTTTTCTTTTACGGTATGGAGACTGCGATCTTCCATCCAACCTTCATCTTCTTTCTATCTATGGGCGTATCTATGGTCTTGCATGACTAAAGAATGTATTTTTTGAAAGAGGAAAAAATCACCTACCTCGAAATAGGCTTCGTGCCAAGAGAAATGAATTGATACTTGCCAACAACCAGATTTAGGATATAGCTTGACATAGGTAACTTTTTTTTATCCTTCCCATCTGTCACGACCAATCACAAAATTTGTCTCCTCAATAAAAGCTGTTGCTTTTTTAACAGCTTTTGACAGTGGAAATTTTGTCTCATGAGCGAATGTGTGATCACATTAAAAAGTTGGAGTTTTAAAAATCCCTTTGTTCATTTATCTCTAGGATTCTTGACGTTGGAATCGTCATTGTGGATTTCTGACTTCATCCTTTACCTTTGGAATTGTGAACATCTATTTTTGATATATATTTCATTACTGTCCGTATTGTCGGTAAAGAATACTACCACCACAATAATGATATGTTTTGATAAATGTACAGATCCAGTGTAGGATAAATATAATAAGTTTATTGCCAAGGCTAATAAGTATAATTCAATAAGTGTACTGTCAACTGAGAGTTTAAATGTGAGTGTAGTGTTGAATCTTAGTAGTTATTTCGGATCATATGACCTTTAGGCACCCTTTTTGCGATCTCGATTCATAAGGACATGTTTTTCATTTACACCGTCAAAATCCGATTGTTTGTTAACATACGATTTTTAGATTTTTTTAAAATTATAAAATTAACCCCTAACCCCTAACCGTAACCCTTAATCGTAACAACCAGATTTTGACGGTGTAAATAAAAAATATGCCCTTATGAATCGAGATCGCAAAAGGGGTGCCTAAAGATCATATGATCCGTTATTTCTAAGTTATATACAGCGTATATTTTTAAATGCCCGAAAATATAATGATTTATCGTTATTTGACTGGAGATAATGGAAATATAAGGGTGGCTTTTAGACTATGAAGATTAACTTGGAATTTCAGATATAATTATATAACTTTTATTCCTTAGTTTTTCTTGTGTTTACATAAACTCGTATTATAATATTCTACGAAGTTCCTGAATCATTTTTAATCATTATTTATTTCGCATTAATTTCAGTTGGTTTTTTTTATCGCAACAAAATATCAAATTCTCTAATCATTTAGAAACAATACAGATCGTAAATAAAGAATAAAACTCATATGAGACACGAACCCTTATCCTCAGCAGCTAGATATTCTCTAGTAGATGATTTACGGATGTAGAGGTCGGGGTTGCGTGTTCCAATTTTATAAATAATATTTAAATGACGATACCACTTTATAGAGGATTATGAGACGTGTTCAATGTTATAGGTAATGACGCTAAAATAATAAGACACAGTTTAGGCAGAAAATACAGAGAAATGATAAAAACAAAGCATGTATTTATAAAATAACAAATACATTTATTCGGAGAATAAATTCGCAATAATCAACAAATATGTGAATGTTCAAAAAAATGTATAAAAATGCGTATGTAGGATTTAAAAATGTTCGCTAAGAAATGTATAATGTTCAATGTAAAATGTAAAAGAGACACGAATCCTTATCCTCAGCAACTAGACATTCTATAGTAGATGATTTACCGATTATAATAGGAAGGGTAATCAACAACAATCGTTCAAATTTACCCATGTAATTTATTCCTTATTTTCTCCGATTGCTGTTACGAAGCCTCTTTTGTTTAGGTATACATTTTAATGCAAAATGAAAGAAATAGGAACAGGAAAAGGATGTTTATTAAGGTTAATAGTATGAAATGAATAAATGCAAACTCTTTAAATGATGAATATAACCATTTCTAAAACAAATAGAATAGTTTCTCTAAGTATATTCGAATGGGTTGGGCTACAGTTTGCTATACATACGCATTTAGAGTCGAGATGCGATGATTATATTAGAATTCTGCGAATACTTTGATATCTATCAGTTTTTGCTTAGTCTGGCTCACAAACCATTAAGGGGTTTACAGTTTTTAGGATATTGTGGAGAATTTTGCATTCAAGTATTTCAAGACAGATTTTATGACTTATTGTGTAAACCAAAAAGAAACGAAATATACAAAACAAAGGGAAGATGTGTATAAAAGATATGTTTATAATTGGATTAAAAAGTAGTTATGCATTTACCCAACCCCTCCACACGAGCAAAATGCAACGCAAGGTAAACTTTTAAACGCAAGTTAACAGGTTTAAATTCAGAATTTTCCTTCTAGACCGGTTTCCATAGCAAGTTTAAAGGGTTAAAGGGCCCAATCTGCCCTACTATTTACCCATATCTGGAGGGGGAATAGATTCATACCTTTCCCACGGGTATTAGCGCTATGCGAAACACAAAAGTCTCGTTCAGGATTTAAACTTTGTCACTGTATCCATTTTCTACATCGATAATGATTACAATACGAGCCCCCCCCCCACCGGAGTAAAATTCAGTTACCTACTCATTAAATTGTTTTCTAATTATTCTTCGTTGTGCCAGGTACTTATAATTGGCTCATAGCAATGGACAAATATGTACAGCATTGTTATAAAACTAAACTGTCCCTTGAAGAAGAACGTCAACCGAGAAGATTGAAAGAGGGTTGAATTTGCGCCATTTCCTTTGAATCTTTTTAATATGTATCACTATTTCAGTGGTTAGCGAAGCCTACGAACGGATATCAACAAAGTCATGATACAGTCAAGGAAGATAATCCTACACGATATATATCATTTACTAAACTTTGCTTCGTCTTTCACACAGATTTTAGGTGTTTTACGGTTATTTTTATTAATGTATTAAGTTTTGCTTACTCTGGCACACGGCTTTAGACAGTTTAGAGTAGGGGATATTATTAAGTGATCACCAATCTAAATATTGAGTAAACTGATCGCAGTTTATCTTTGTTAATCTGATAGAAAAACAATTGTGTTATCTTATTGCTAAAAAAAAAACAAAAAAAAACATAAAAATCCATAAAAATCTAACAAATAAATGGCTGTTATAATCTACAATAATATCGGAGTTACATATTTTTATTCACAGTTTTATTGTTATGATATTTTTTATTCAAACAATAACAATCATTTTGGTGAATTAACCATTCTACAAAAGTTTTCCAAAAATATTCTTAGTCCAAATGATTTATTTGTATTTAAATGTCTTATAATTTCATCAACATTATTTTAGTGTCTCAAAAAATTATCTTAATATATCATTTTTTAAAAGAGGGGTACAGTCTCGTGACCAATGGATGAAAGAAAAATTCTGATGGGTTCATACAAGACTCTATGATATTCATAGTTTCATTAAATGGTTAAAGAAGAAGAAGAAAAAACTATATGTATTTGTTTTTAGAGTTCAATGCTATTATTTTAGTTAATTTTAAAAGTACGTCTGATATTTTCTTTTCTTTCAAACATACCAGATAGTTATGCTAGTTGAAAACAAAAGAGAGGTAAGAAATAAAGAAATAAAGAAAACTAAACAAAATATCTTGGAAGACTTAGTAATTCTGAAATTGACGTCAATTCCGACAGTCGAAATGTCAGTGGTATCTAATCGTCTGGTATTGCAATAAAAAATTGGACATAAATTTCAACCATTGACAGTTTATTGAGCCTTTTTTCTAATTTTGTACAAAACTGAAAACTCAAACGAAAAACTAATTAAAAAAACAACGTTTATTTCAGACGTATTCAGTCCGAAAAAAAAAAAAAAAAAAAAAACTTTGACAGGGAACACAAAACAAAAAAATTGAAGGTCTTCTATAATAAAAATAACATTGAAAGATTTTTTTATAACCCAGGAAACAACTTCTTAACCGTTTATTGTTCAAGCTAAAGTTCTTTTTTAACTAACTAGGATATTTGAAGAGACAAGGTGACGCAACGACCAACGATACGCACATAGCAATTAAAGAATTCTGAGTGAAGTCACCTATGTTCAACGACGCCTGAATTATCTTTCCCTTGGATAACAGAATTGTGTTTATGTAAGTCAGCATTGCCTGTCTATATTTCATAGAGAGGAAAAGGGCAACTAACAATTGGTAATTATAAGATTTCATATAGAAAAAGTCCAGTGTGGCATCCTAACGATCTCTTTAGTCATGTGACCAATCAACAATATTTGAATTAAAGATAAGAAAATAAAAATTATATAAGAAAAACTATATAATTATCAATTATATAATTTTCAATTAGTCGAATCTAATGAAAAAGTGGGCTCTCCGGGGGTGGGGTAAGAGAGAAAAATCAGTTCAAGTTGCTTAAAGTTAATAGTAAAGACTATTCTTGTTTAAACTTTCTTAGAGGAAGTTATTTTGATAATTCTATGTGGTTTCAAAGAAACCACATAGAATTATTAAAATAATAGTCTTTGATTTCATCTCAGTTTTTTAAAATTCTTTTGGTTTTACAGCGATTTGACTGAGTACTCTCTGATCTTCCTTAACTGTTGTATTGTAAGTCTTTTTCTGTGGAAGCATGCATATTTCAATTAATATACGCCCACGCCAGTGTTTTCATCTTTCTGTTCTGTCGATTGTCTCCTTTTGAATTCGAAGTTGATCTCGTGACCCCGTATTAAACTTTGCACATACTCCCATCCTTCAAACGATGCTTGTGGAATATGAAGTTCATTAATTGTTTTTTCTAATTATTGGTTATTAAAAACTCATTCCTGAGTGGAAAGTTATTTTATTTTGTAAATACAAGGTGTGTCAAAAGTTCAAATAATCTTGACGCCTTTTGACACATTTTCTATAGTAAAATAATCAAACAAATTAAAACTAATTTCATTTCATTGCCATTATAAAAACAAGATTTTTCCCATTACCAGCTAACTGTATGGTTATAAAGGATATATCCATCTAAAATGCACATTAATTATCATAAATATATATTAGACTCTGAAACATAAATGATGAATTAAATATTAATCTTTGATCAAAACTAATAATTATTTTCTACAATACCACGCTTTTCGTCTATATTATATTTTTATCGATAAATGATACTGGGCAATCAAAACATAATCAGTTGTTTAAGTTTTCTCAAACAATTTTGGATAATTGTGTACCATTGAATCCGAGAATTAAATCTGTTTCTCTCGATCTGGTCAGGTTTCTATGCTAGTTGATTTTTTTTTTATTTTGATCCTTCATTCAACTTATGTGTGCCAATGCTTTCTTATTCTCTAGATATTATTTTGACTTAATTTCATAAAGTTTGATATGTCTCTATTTCTCTCCACGCATGACAAGCTAAATCAAAACGATTTAATAAAAAAAAACATTTTCTCATTTTGCTTATAGGATTAGATAGTTGGGCATTCCATCCTACAACTGGATCAGCCACTATAAATACAAAAATAATATCCACCTTAACTAGATCATTGTTATATTATATTTGAGTAAAGAAATTACTTTGTTCGTCTTTTATGACTATCATTTTAAATATTGATTTTCAAGGAAGAATGTCTGACCGTAGTTGAAGGACTGGCACTACAAAACACGATCCCAGTAAAGCGTAGTTAATATTTGTAGTTAAGAACAAGAACTGAAAAATATTTGACGATTCTTCTAAATGATCAAACACTTGAGTAGGTTAAAACAAAATATTTCATTTATTTCTGAAGAACAAAATTTCAAGACAACGACTCAGCCAATATGAAATTAGCTGTCATCAAGTTGGCAGAAAACGAAAGGTCAAAGACTTAAGTTGTGGACACACTACAAATACGACGACAACTGTGAGATTTGTTACTTCAATCAAATTGCTACTTGAAATCGTCACATAAAACTGATGAATCGAAAAAGTCAGATAAAAGTCCTGAAAAACAAGAATCGGCTCAATATAACGTGAAGTAACGAGAAGACAGTAAAACAGAAACAATTTAATAGCCTTATTAGCTGTGTGTAGTTTTCATTCTAGTTGTAACGAGGTAGTTTTTCATAAGAAATTGAATGCAAACTTATTTCCTACTGAAGCACTCTCCTCAATATCCTGGACGATTTCAGTAGCCGGTGGTTTGCTGGAAGCTGTGTGACAGCAAGTCTTCTCCGGTCTCCAGGACTCTTCTGAGTATTCAAGCCGATCTTAATTATACTGTAGTTTGGATGGTCTCGATTCTTCGTCTGATTTCCAGACCCTTTTTCAGACCCTTGTGGACCGTTCCAAAGACACCAAGTACAATTGGTACGACCTTTACCTTCATGTTCCATAGTGTTTGCGGTTCTATAGCAAGGTTCGAGTATTTCTCTATATTTTCATTTTCTTTCACTTTCACTGGTCTAGACGGCAAATTCCATGAGAGGGCAAATTTTCTTATTCTTATGGATTAACACTACGCCTGGTCTCTTGGCCGGGATTATTATTATTTGAGTTTTTCACATCAGCGTTAGCTGATGGTATTTCACTGGAGTCTGAGTGACAACAAGTCTCCTCAGGTCTCCAGGACTCTTCTGAGTATTCTAGCCAATTGCAGCAGTGCAGTAGTCTGGATGGTCTCAATTCTTCCTCTGATTTCCATAATAATAATAATAATAATAATAATTTGTGAATAAGACTTAATTTTAAGCGCATTGTTATACAATGACACTAAAAATAAACTCACTACAATGTATCATTTTTTCAGTATTATAGTAACATACATACGAAAATCAAATCGTTATCGTAAAGATCGTGATACATGAAACAGATATGATTTCCCCCAAATTATTTAAAACTAATTTACGATTTTCTTTCAGTTTAAGAATTGAGTTTTCTTCTATTACTGTTTAGAGAGTTATTGCGAATGGTTAAGCCCATCGGCTGTCTACATAACACCAAATGTGCGACAACTTTCCGATCCAATACTGTCCTTAGCTCAAGGCATCAATAAAATCTCCAACCGATTCATTTACCTGGCTCGAAGCTTTTCGTGATTTTCTTTATGCATTTAGAATTTTTGGAAAAATATATCATCTATGAAAAAAAAAAAATCTTTTTGATATCTTTTAGTGTTAGATTTAGAAGTCGGCATAAAGTTGACATTTTTTTCTCTTGTGATTTTCTATAGAATTATTAAATGAATTATTGTCTACCATGATTACTTTTTAGGAATTATATTTCTTTCATCTCGATTTCAACTGGCTTAATTGAAAGTATACAAATATGTTAATATTAAAAAAGTACCGTGTTTCCTTCGGTATAGATTTAGGATTAGTAAGCTTTCGGGTATTTCCTAGTTGAGTAACATGATATTACAGAGTGACCCAGAAAAAAACAGAATCCAAATTATTTATTTATTTTACCATTAAACCAACCCTAAACCCTAACCCTAACCCTAACCCTTACCCTAAACCCTAACCGTAACCATTGTTGGACTTAAACTTAAAAAATTAAAATTAAAATTAACAGTTTTATTACAAAATTTGTGGGTTCTGTTTTTATGTGGGTCACACTGTAATATTATGTTACTCAATTAGGAGGGGTTAGGGTTAGGGCTTAGGGTTAGGGTTAGGGTTTAGGGTTAGGGTTTAGGGTTTAGGGTTAGTTTAATGGGAAATAAATAATTTGGGTTCTGATTTTTCTGTTTCACGCTGTAATATCATGTTACTCAACTAGGAAATAACCAAGCCTTCTTTATCAACTATTTCTTCCGCAGTTTAAATGCTTGAATATTGTGAGCTAGCGTTTTATTATTCGATGAAGCATTGTCAACTCTTATTATTTTAGAATATCATTTCTTTCAACTTAATTTCAGTTGGTTTTTATTGAAACAACAAAACCTGTTCAGTTTATCATGTAGATTATTGATAAGTAGATAATTGTCTCGTCAAACATTATCGAAATTGTTTGATTCCAAATTAATCAACCATTTTTCCATTTCATTTCATTCAAATTCATCTTGGGACATACATTTATTACATCTATTTTCTTTCATCTAGTCTTTATTATAAAATGATATACTTCGCAAAGACCAGCATTATTAATAATAATAATAATAATAATAATAATAATAATAATAATAATGAGTTAATAATAATAATAATAATAATAATAATAATGAGTTAATAATAATAACAATAATAATAATAATAATAATAATAATAATAACAACAACAATAATAATAATAAAAAATAGGAAGAAAAACAATTTTATGGACGCTTTCAACGACAAATTGAAGAGGTTGCACATGGAATGACTTGGACATGGTTAAGAAAGGAAAACCTCAAAAGAGAAACTGAATCACTTATAATTGCTACATAAAATAATGCCATAAGGACAAACTATATCAAAGCGAAAATTGATAAGACCCAACAAAATAGTAAATGTAGACTTTACGGGAATAGAGATGAGACTGTAAACCATATACTCTGCGAATGTAGCAAACTAGCACAACGAGAATACAAAACTAGACACGACTGGGTTGGGAAGGTGATCCACTTGGAGTTATGCAAAAAATTAAATTCTAACCATGCAAAAAATGGTATATGCATAAACCAGAATCTGTTCTTGAGAACGAAACGCATAAAATTCTCTGGGACCTTGAAATAAAAACGGATCACCTTATCCCAGCAAGAAGACCAGACCTAGTGTTGATAAACAAAAAAGAAAGAACTTGTCAACTGGTGGATTTTGCAGTTCCAGCAGATTACAGGGTGAAGCTAAAGGAAAATGAAAAAATGGACAAATATCTGGATCTTGCCAGAGAACTGAAAAAGTTATGGAATATGAAAGTGAAAGTGAAATCAATTGTAGTTGGTGCACTTGGAACAGTCCCAAAAGGATTGGAAAAGGGCTTGGAAAGTTTGGAAATAAGAGCAAGGATTGAAACCATTCAGAACACTGCACTGCTGCAATCTGCCAGAATACTCAGAAGAGTCCTGGAGACCTGAGGAGACTTGCTGTCACTCAGACTCCAGTGATAGACCATCAGCTAATGCTGATGTGAAAACTCAAAAGGAGTAAAATAATAATAATAATAATAATAATAATAATAATAATAATAATCCCCACTATTATTTGTTTGTGCAATAATGCCACTCAGCTATATATTCAGAAAATGTACAGGGTGCTACAAATTTGCTAAATCACAAGAAAAAATAAACTACCTTATGTACAGGTTAGACCTGTTCAAAAATCAACATTTTCCTTTTTGCATACCCTCCTGCACGGTTTCCCATGCTTTTTGACCTGGAAAAGCCGAAAATCACAACCATTTTGAGGTAAAATATCAGGAACCTTTGCCTCATTGGACCTCAAGATATTAAGCCCGCGATAGTAGAAAAGTGCCAAATTTTGCCTTCTGCCAGACAGTTTTTCACCTGTAACGTTTGTTACAATTGGGATAGAACAACAAACTGAGTATCAAATCGAAGCATTTGTAATACTCTTTCTGTAAAAATAATCCAAGTAAACATTCAAGAAAAATAAGACTCATCATATTCTGAAAAATATCAAAATTTCATAAATATTACAATCTTGACATCAGAAAATGTGTGACAAAGACCCTAAAAATTATTTTCAAGAGGTAGAAAAGTCTATTGTCCATGTCAGAAGGACACTTCCGAGTCATATGTTCAGAGTTTGCTTCTTAAAGTTATCAAATCGCTCATGGTTGTATTCCACAGCTTGAAGAAGATACTCTCTTTGCTGAGAATCTGTGGTAATGATGTTTGCAAAATCACTCATCATATTGACTCCCCGCTCAGCGATGTCATTTACTACTTTTACATTGCTGACATATTCCAGGGCCTTGCTGTAGTTATCACTCCTTGGGCATATTACTACAGGTTACAGAAGCCAGTCAGACTCAATGCCAAGGGTGTCAAGCAGAAGATGACACTCTGGACCAACCAGATCAGCGAAAGTCGTCTTGGCTGTAACCTGAGGGAAGACAGGTTTCCTTGTCTGAAGCTATTTGGCTTCTCAGTAGCAAGCAGCTTGGCAGCAATGTCTTGCTTCTCTTTGTCACTGAGTCTGCTACTGAAGAGAGCGAACGTCACAACCTCCTGTGTCAGGTACCTGTGGTTTTCAAGTTTTTTGTAGCACTGCCTGAGCAATCTCTGGATCTGTTCTCTTGAACTGCATCATGTCCTTCATGAACTGCAGATCACTTGCAGGAGCATCTGCAGCAAGTGTAGATGTCATTCACATGGGTGTATAGAACAGTCCTAGGAAGAGGTTGAGGCGTTCCAGCTTCATAACAGTTTCCTCGTACTCCAACTGTTCAGCAAACATAAACATCTTCATAGAATACAAGTTCGCAATATTCCGAAGCTTTACACAGAATTTATCTGTGTTTCATTTTTGTGATAAACTTTGCCATATAAACTCGTAGTGATCGAATATTATTATTCATTTGGCCATGAAATGTAAGCGACAAACCTAAACTGCATATTTTCACATGCGTTCAAGATCAATATTAATCAGCTGTCTTTCATTAAATGTTACAAACTTGAAAAGAAAGTCTCATTACTTTCGAGACCGAGCTTGTAAATTAAATAGAAAAAGAATAATCATGACAGTCAGAAAATGTGAAAAAATAGAGAATTTTTTTTAATTCAAAAGATAAAAAAAAATGGGAAAAAATCCATAGAATAACAAACATTGGAGATTTATGGATTCAAATGTCCCAAACAACGATAATTTTGAGGTTGGTAATGGTGCAAAAGATTTGTTTAAAATTGCAAAATAATTTTTATACAATTCTTAGTGATATACTACGTGATCCATGGTTTAAAAATAAGTTGTCAGCTTGTAGATGTTCCTGTTTCAGCGGGCCACACGGTGAAATGAAAGTAAAGGGAAACACTGGATACATTCCTGGACTTTGCAAAAGAACTAAGAACAACAAACAAACCAACTATGGAACATAAAATTGACAGTGATACCAATAATGGAGACCTTGGAACTATTGCAAAGAACTTTAAAAATAAACTGGTAAAGCTGGAGATCCGTTGGTGAGTGAGGCCGTCAGATCACAGAACTCCTGAGATCAGCTAAAATACAGTGAAGAGTCATTTAGTGAAGATATCCAACTGCGAAAACTCAGAAAGCACGTGACAATAATGAGTGTATGAGTATTGAAGAGATTAGATTCTATTTTTGTATTTATGTAACTGGAACACAGTCAAAAAGAAAAGAAAAACAAAAACAAACTCACATCTCTGTGTGATTTATAGAATTGCAATTGCAATAAAATGCTTAAATTCAGAGAATAAAACAATTTCAAATCCACTAAACGTCTAGATTTTTAAAATCATGTGGAATACGGTGAATAATACTAGAGTATTAATGAGACTTGTTGTAGTGACTAAAACTATAATTCAGAGAATATAAGTTATAATTTCTTAGAATGCTTGTTTTTGTAAAAAAAAAAAAAAACATTTTAAAAGACGAGCATAGGGGGGAAATGAACATAAAAACCCTCACGCAGGAAATTAATGGTCACCTTTCATCATGTGATTTACCCATTATTCGAACATTAATATCATAAGGACATGTTTCCCCGATTTATGCGACAGCATTTTAATCAAGTTTTCAAGAAACATATTTAGCCGATATTTTTTTAGAATTGTCCTTCATATTGTTTTATTTTTTGTGCTGTAGTTGCTTAGATAGTACATTTTATTAAAAATACGAAAGATTTGTCTTTTTAGGAAATGTTTATTCGTCTGTTGAGAATTAATTGGTGAAGAACAAAAGAAAATATCGTATAAAGGCAACAAGAATGATATATAGACATCTGGATAAAACATTATTGTTTAAAAGAAAATTAAACACGCCAGCTGTCTACCATTATGTCTCGAGAGCGACGTAAATTTCTATATTTGACAAATGAACAAAGACATCTTCATTAGATTTAATTTGAACTTCAACTGTCAAATAAATACAAAGAAAGTACCGAACATACATACGTACACACATATGCACATAGTTATATTTACATATCCATGCATATACATAATTATGCATACATTAATAGATTCGTACTCATCCACATACTGTCTGTCTCTCAGCCCCTGTCTCTATCTCTGTCTCTCTAAATATAAATATATAGTACCGCCACAAATAAGTACATAAGAAATTAAAAGGTTTTTAACACATCTAAAGCGTTTCACGCACCTATAAGAAATTAACACCCCCTTCTTGATATTAGATCTACAGCCAATCTAAAACAAATTTATTAAACTCTAAATAAATGAACAAGGTCTTACAACGCCATCAATACCTTTATATGATGAAGGTAGTGCTTTTAATTGGATTTAAAATAAATGTAAAGCTATAAAATATCTTACTTATAAAGTACATTGATAATTGATTAAAAATGAACAATTAATATAGCATGCATTATTTCTTCATATGATTAAAATAAGAAAACTTTAAATAAAACACAGCAATTAAAATTCCTTGTGGATGATGAGTAGCAGCAAGGTTTGCTATTTTGCGTACACCGTAAACCTCAACTTACTCAAACTTGACTACATTGACCGTTGTTCTTCCTTTATCTATATTTCCCTGTTGATAATATACAGAGTTTTCTCCGCCCCTTCACGCCTCGAAATGCCCTTCACCGTAAGATATTTTTAGTTGTCGCCTCCTCATAATTCCTAATGTCTCCCCTAAGGTACGAACTTCATTGGGAAGTACTGATGATGAAAAAATTGATGTTTTAAATAATTAATTTACAAAAAATTTCCTTTTCAACATAATTTTTTTCTTGTCAATAATTTTCTTTCCTTTTTATTTACAATAAATATAAGGGTTCAGTAATATGTCAAAATAGCAATTCATATAGTTTAAATTCATAATTTAAAAGCAAAACGTTATAGATTATTTTAAATTGTATTATTTTCTGCCATTTTCTGAAGGATGAATTTTCTGATGACCACTTGGAAGCAACACAAGTAGTTGCTATGACATGTGCGCGTACTTAAGGAAAATAACTAATTTAACCCTCTTTAAACACAAAATGCCAAAGGTAAGAGATGTGAGCTTCATTCTTCCACTATGACACTCTAAGGAGCCTGACTTTGTCAGTAGAAAAAGTTCCTACTACTCCATTTTATATTGTAGATGTTAATGTGACATATTCCAGGGGAAATTCAAGACGATTCTTATCACTTAATAACTTTTTATTGATCTGTAGGAGCGAAGATAAAAAACAAGGAATATATTTGTATGTGACAGTATTTTTAATGGAACAACATATGTGGCAAAATTCTATTGGTCGTGTTCTTGGTTGTTTCGGCTTATTACATATAGTAATTTATAAAGTATTCAATTTTGTATCGCCTGTGGAGTTGCCACTGGCATAACCAGGTCTCTAGAAATATGAATGGATGAAGCTCTTATATTTTCACTATCCACAGTAATTTTGACAGGTTGATAAGATTTTCTTATGTTAACATTAAATCCAAATAAAGCCTGGATCTTGAAACTATAAGAATTTCTCTCTACTATCTGCTTAAAAATCCAAGCTGAAGTGAATGTCCGAATGTTTTAGTATCCCAATCAACAGCAACAAATGGCAAAAACATTTGCAGCGATGGGAAATATTGCAACCATCTTCATTCCGCCCTCTTTTCATAATAATAATAATAATAATAATAATAATAATAATAATAATAATTCTGATGCTGTATGGCTGCACCACTTGGACTCTAACTATGTGTGTAAATAATGATAATAGTTAAAAAAAAAAAAACGAAACGTAATTACATACTGGCAGATGAGCACGTTTATTTTCTTTTTTTTATATTCCCAATGTTTGTTTCGCATATCATCGTTTCTTCTTATTGTTATATATATATATATATATATATATATATATATATATATATATATATATGTGTGTGTGTGTGTGTGTGCCTTTTCGGTAATACTGATTATTATAAAAATGCACATTTTCATTTTTACGGACGTCATTAGAGAGGCAGAGAAAATATATATATATATATATATATATATATATATATATATATATATATATATTATATATAGAGAGAGAGAGAGAGAGAGAGAGAGAGAGAGAGGGGGATCATTGCTGAAAATATCCATAGATGTTAAATTCATGTTATGCCTTTAATTTCCTTTTCATCAACGTGTCATCAAGTGCAGGATGTCAATCTTTATCCGACATCACTTCTTATCTTGACATCGATGAGAACTGCTAGATTGGCACAAACACTTCATTTCACACAACACACAGAAAATTTATATTGCTACAACATTAAGTATTTTCTCTTTCAAATTTTTACTATGTTTTATTTGCATTTTTTAGATGAAGCATTGCCAATTATTATTATTATTATTATTATTATTATTATTATTATTATTATTATTATTATTATGTTTCCACACCTGCCGTAGCTGACTGTTCACTGGAGGCTGAGTGACAGCAAGTCTCCTCAGGTATCCAGGACTCTTCTGTGTATTCTAGCCGATCCCAACAGTGCTGTAGTTTGGATGATGTCGATTCTTTCTCTGATTTCCAATTCACCCAAATTCTTTTCTAGAGTTTTTGGGGGCCGTTCGACAGACATCAATTACAATCACATATTTCACAGTCGTGCAATGTTCGCTTGATATATGGTTGGTCATCTCTTGCTTCATACACACTACAGTTACTGTTCTGTTGTGTCTTATCTATTTTTGCTTTGATATAATTTGTTCTTATGGCATTGATTTGTGCTGCAATTATAAGCGACACAGTTTCCTTCTTAAGGCTTCCTTTTCTTAACCCTGTCCAGGTCTTTTCCTGTGAAATCTCCCATATTTATCGCTTGAAGTATCCACATGTCTTTTTTGAAATTTTTGTTTTCTAGTTTTTATTGTTTTTCTGTTTATCAATATGTTGCAACTGCTATTATTGATTGCTGTATGCAATCTTTCCTTGTTCTTTTTTGTTCATTATTCGACTCCTTGGATTGAGGCATCTACTCAATTCTCAGACATTTTATTGTCCATTTTAAGAATGATTCAGTTTCTTATAATGAGGACGGCCAATGTATCTATTTGCTTGATGAGATTTTTGCTGCAGAGCTTGGTTTTTCGAAGTTTTCTTGGTCTTCTGGGGTATTCTTATTTTAAACAATTAGTAGTGGAAACTGCCTCTTTGAATTTTTACTTCTGCTAGGAATTGTCCTCCTGTTTTTAGATGCACTTTCCAGTATTCTATAGCTTTTTAAAATGGAATTTAAGGCTTTGTCGGATATATGCTTTTTTATGCTAAGTTTTTCACACCTGCCGTAGCCGGTGGATCACCGGAAGCTGAGTGACAACAAGTCTCTTCAGGTTTTCAGGACTCTTCCGAGTATTCTAGCCGATCTTAACAATGCTGTAATTTGGAATGTCTAGATTCTTCGTCTGATTTCCAATTCACCCAAATTCTTTTCGAGATCTTTGGGGACCTTTCCAAGGGTCCCAATTACAATTGGCACGACTTACAACTTCATGTTCCACAGTTTTCTCAGTTCTATGGCAAAGTTCAAGCATTTGTCTATCTTTTCACTTTTTTTCACTTTTACTTTCACGTCCCGACAATGCTGTTGTCTTGATGGTCTCAATTATCCCTCTGATTTCCAGTTCCTCTTTTGTAAGCTTTTTGGGACATTTCACTCCTTGCGAGATTTTGACAACAGTGTTAGCTGGTGCTCTTTCACTGGAGTGTGAGTAACAGCATGTATTCTTAGGTGTCCAGGACTCTTCTGAGTATTCTAGCCTCAACAATATACGGTCTCTATTCTTCGTGAGATTTTTAATTTCAGTGAAAGGTCACCAAATGGATATAAAAACTCGCAACGAGTGAAATAACAGTTTAGTAGAATTTTCTTTTTTTTCATATTTGAGTGATTTCGCATTGCAATGTCGTCCGACAATAATAAAGTACACGCTTTCGGTGATACTCAGAATCACGTCCCATTTTGTAAATTATCTTTTTTATCGCAGCTAAAATTAACAATGAAAATACTTCTTAAAATTAATTATATTTGATAATGTTTCATCTAGAAATTAATAATAAAATAAAAGATGCTATTATCTTGTATGCAAAGATAGAAACAATAAAGATGGCGCCGACATATCCGAGATGTTTTAAAATGTGATGCAGGATTCTGGAATAGCAATTATTATTGGTAAAGCAACTGATATGAATAGACAGACTTCTAGATAACCCTAGATCACTAGCGAAACATGTTAATGGCCTTTTTCAGTCTTCTTTATAATGGTGCATAGTCATTGTTCTCCCTTTAATGGACTTTCTGTGACTGTGAACGAAACTTATTTCTTGTTTTCTTCAGTGGTGATAATTTTAGTCGATGTGGGTTTACTATTGAATATGTGACTTTCAAATGGCTGATCATGCTAATTATAGTGTCTCATTTTATTCACAGATCAAACGTCTACATGCCTCACTTTCATTTTCTGTTTGCTAAATATTTTTACAATAAAAAAAGTTCTGTTCATTTGTACGAAGTTCTACACCGAATGCTTCTTCATATTCATAAAACTTAGCCGAAGGTTTATCTGAATTTTAAAAAAATCAGATATTTTATGAAGATATTTTGTATTATGTATTATCATTGACTTTTATCTTACTTTAGCTCCATCATGTACATTCCTTGAATTCCACAAACTATTTATTGAAACAAAATTGCATCATCGGTTTTTAGCTATAGATTTAAGCATATATAAAGTTCTTCATATATTTTAGAATTCATTAAAAGTTTTCATGAAGTTATTACTTTCATTTCCTCATAGTAACCATTTTCAAATCAGGTGAAATTGGGAGATAAGTATTTTAAAAACTTAATGGGTATTTCACATACAAGGCATTGTAGCAAACTAAGTTTACAACGTATCAACATTGAGTGGTACTATTCGCAGAGTTCCGTCCCGGCCTCCTACCTTAAAAAAACGCTAGGCGGTTATAGGTAAAAAAACAAACCCACCTATGAATGAAGTCCCTAGCTGAAGTGATGCCTGCTGTATATAAAAAATAATTTGTCGATTGAAGGCGTTTTTAAATTATTTTTTTAGTGGTTTGAAGGCGTTAAAAATAAGCCATATATTTGAAAATATTACCCCCTCCCCCCAAAAAAAAACAGCACTAAAGGCGTTTTTCCCCAAAAGTTACTGCGATATTTTACCACCGCCAGTCTTTTTTTTGACAAGTAAATGTAAATATTTTAACCTTTTAAAAATATAGTTTACTTTTAACGCCTACAAACCACAAATAAAAAAATTGTCAATAAAAACGCCTTCAATTGACAAATTATTTTTTCTTATACAGCAGGCACTACTTCAGCTAGAAAAAAAACAAACCCACCTATGAATGAAGTATTCATAGGTGTTTTTTTTTTTTTTTTTTTTTACCTATAAACGCCTAGCGTTTTTTAAGGCAGGAGGCCGGGACGGAACTCTGCGAATAGTACCCATTGAAACAATGCATGTTTAGGATTAGCTAAATTTGCTCTTTATTTTAATGATCAATTTGACAATAGTATTTGACGCTATTGTTTTGCCTTGCACGGCTCCTATTGTTTTGCGTTTAAGTAATTTCAAAATCAAATTATGTATTAACAATTGATGAAGTGCATTTGACACACGAAAAAGTCTGTTTTCAGCTCGAGTCAAGAATTTTTTCTCAGTAGATATAATTAACTGGTAATTACAGTGTCTAACCGAACACCCTCTTTTTAAATTAAAACCTTTACAAATATTCGGTCCTTATCGGTATAACGGAACGTGACTCATAAACATGCACTTGCGAAATAAAAAGAGACCATTATAAAGAAAAAATAAGCGTAGATACAAATTGTGATAGAAATGTCCTATCTCTTTCTATTTCATCGTTGTTGTTATTACATCCACTTGTAAATGTAAAAGACGAAAAAGAAAGAAATGAAAAAAATACGATAATCTACAATATATATTGGGGTTCTTGTGGTATTTGTTTCCACAAAACTATGTTTGCAGTAAGAATTGTTGAATAAAGGCCAATCGGGAAAAATGATCCTATCTCAAATACAAACACACAAACATTTGCAAAAGAAAAAATCATTCGGAAAAAAATGATGCATACAATTTGATGAAAAGATGAAGGTACACAAAGAAACACACACGTAGCCATGCATTCAAGTTATCGTTGATACTCGATGTACTGTTACGTTGGTAACTAAGAATCTGGTGAACAATTAGAGTGAAAGAAGTAGTGTGAAGCCAGTGGATCGTAGTGAAGTTGTCATGTCGCACATGCACCACGGACTTTTATAACTCTCTCGCCAATCTTCCCTATCAGTCACCGCCCCTGTCAAGTCCCTCTCACGACATCCTATATCCGCACAGAGCTGATCAATGTAAATCTTTACTGGTGGTCCACTGGCATGTCCATGTGTAGGTGTCTATAGGAAACTGTCATTATGAGTTAGTCTTTAATTCTCCAGCATTATTCAGCGTGTCTTCTTTGTCTTACTTAGATGATTTGAGGGATGGGAGGTAAGTGGCTGTGCAGTTGCTCTTTGTGGGATGCTGCTTCTAGGATTTGTTCAGGATAGCACGCAGCATTTTTGTGTAGTTTCCATCTAGCCCTTTCTTTAATCGCTTCTTTAAAGTTCAAGTGGCGCAACAATACAGTAGCACTGACAATGTTAAAGCTGGAAATAAGTATCGTTTTATCTTATTAGAGAGATCAGATATCTAAATGATCGATAATCTGTCTATAGCAATAATAATTGACAGCATCATCAATGGATTTTGATGGGAATATATGTGATTAGTAACCTGGTGCGTGTGACTATTGACGGAAGTGGAGTGAATTTAGGAAATTTGGTTTATTCTGCGATGCGCGCGGATAGAAGATGAAGATTCTGGCAATACTAAAGAGAGCACTTAATAGATTAAGGATAAGGACTTCTACGTGTGGTTCGACGATGTAATGTTATTGGTTGGGAGGGATGTAAAAAAAAGATGAATTGCTACAAAAGTTCTTTAAAATAAATGAAAGAAGTTGAATTTGAAACGGAGGGAGAGAAATGGTTAATAGAGGGAATTCTTGTGTCTTGGAGGCAAAAGTGCAGACTGGGAGTATTGACGCTAATGGCAGTAGTTCAGCCGACGAAACATAATGTCAAACCGATACTGAACTTTACAGTGTTAACGAAATATGTAACGTATCATATTGGTAGTAATGTCATTGATATGAGCGATGAAACAATGAGATGTTGGTGGTAAATGATTGAGGCGTATACGTTTGTGAAGTCATATATAAATACGAGTAGTAAATAAATTATAACAGTACCAATTAGTGAATTACATTCGTATTTCCTTATGCGGATTGGATATGATTGAAATTAATGGCATGGAACTTAAAAGAGAAGTTTAATAAAATGCAAGAGACCACAAATTCATTACGTAGACAAAATACTGATGGATGAAACGATGGTATCTGGGGAGTAGATGATTAAAAATGTTCAGACATGTAGTGAATCTACCATATTTCTTGGAAAGAAGGGTGGTATTGGGGATCCAACTGAATTAATAGAAGGGCAAAATCGGTATTCGGGAGGTGCAACAAGGTCCCGGAGCTCCTTTGACAAGATCTTAATTAAAAAGTCGACGGTGCAAATTGGGAAGAAAAAGTGGCTAATGTGCAATATAGTGTGGGAAATGCTAAAACAGGTAAAGAAGGAAGATCCGGTTAAGGTGAAGTGGCATATACCAACATCTAAAAGATATATGGCATAGTGTACACGAGCAATATAGCTGTATGAATGTTTTGTGGAGATGAATGGTATTGTGGAAGAGGATGAGAATAACTAAGAACAGAAAGAATACAACTACAACATTAATGTGGCAGAACTGGATGTATGTTTGAACGGTATAAATTCAGCGTTATGATGGGGTCTGAAAAAGGGCCCGATTCGCCCTCAATGTTCTGCTGGGAGAACTCAATGATCACAGGTATGTATCTACAAAACCACCGAAAAGAATGTCACAAGGTTAATTATAAAGAGCACAGTCTGTGCTACTATTTACTCATAGCTGGAGGGAAAATAGTTGGACGTAGTTCTTTCCCATTATTTGTGTTAAATGGAATGCAACCAGCTTCGTCTTGGATTTGAACTCGTGTCGCCGTTGCATTAATTACGACGATAACCATTACACACCAGGTGCCTCCTTGGTAGAATGTGATACAATGTCGCATGTATGGGACATCTAGTGATAATCTAACTCATTATTCAAGTATCGAGAGCATTCCAACGAAATGTGCCGCGAAAATGGTCATCAAGCGACGCTTGGCAATATAGAAAGGAGTTGGTGGATGAATTTTGTCTGGATTCTTTTCATGTCGATAGAGAAGAACAAGGCCGATGTGTTAAGTCAATATGAACGAAAACTAGGCAGTGTGTTGTCTATTTTTCTCTTCTTCCTAGAAAACCTCGTTATGACAATACAAATGATACTAAAATAATAGACCTTTCTTCAAAAAGATCACCGTTTGTATAATACCAATAGATTTCTTGTCACTGGACCCTCGATCACGTCATTTTAAAAGACCAAATATTTTAGCTCAATTAATTGACACGCTCTCCAAAATGTATAGTCAGGCACATCAGTTCAATTTTATACTTTCCGTGAAAAGCACAAATATGAACATTTGCCTAAGATAAACATTCATCAGAAGTAAAATACTAAATGTTTAAACATTCCCTTAGATAAAACCTGCATTTATTTGCTAAGATCAACTTTCTATCGACGTTTTGTTGTGTATTTGAGTGCTTTCTTTCAGATTGTCTTTAATTAATCGACTTTGTACTAGTAACTCCACATCTACGGGAAACTATTCTGTTTAGTGAAAGGGAAATTTCTGTAGAGACCGTTTTAAAAGCATAAATCTTGATAGTTGCCGCCGTAATTTAAAGCAGAAAACCTCTAATTCGTACATGCGGATTGAAGTCAAAATAACTGTAGGAATGTTAAAACTATCTATATATTAATACTCGTGTTCCTTAAAAGTACGACCGTTATCATCTTGCAACACCCTCTGGTTAAAAATGAGACCGTCCAAATTATCTGAGATAAAATGCAAAAATGTAAATACTGATTATCTGGTGTTACTTATTCGCCGAGTTCTTATTTCTTATGAGTGTCGTCACTTTAGCTAAATAAGGGATCATTCCGTTTTTATCATAAAGAAAGAAGGAAAAGAAATAGGACATGCCACACAGAAAATATAGTAATAAAGAAAGAAAGAAAGAAAGGGAGTAGGGGAAAAATAGAGAGAAGGGGTGAGCAGGTGGAAGCGATAACGCTAATCTGTTTCAATTGAACATAATGAAAAGAAGGAAAGAAAGAGAAAATAATGTGAGAGTTAAATCAAGATTATTATACTATTTACATATTGAAGTATTTTGAAATAGTTCTTAAGTAAATACATCAAACGTTGGAATAAAAAATATCATACTGTGGTATATTCACATGTTCTGCTAATTCATTTATCATTCTTTAGCTGAAGGGGTTTGAATAAAGATGAAACAAAGCCAACCAAACTTAATTCCTTAGCACGTTATTCATAAACTTCACAAAATTTATAAATAAGTATTCTTAATCCATACCTTCTATCAGGGTTCAAAAATTTACCAAGAGAATTGGCGGGAAATATGTACCTACCTCAGCCACAAAGTAGGAGTTATTTGTTTTTATTACTCATAAAGAATTCTAAAACAAAGCCAAGGATTGCATCCAAGTGTGTGTGTGTGTGTGTGTTTTTTTTTTTACTTTTCTCCTAATAATGACTTATTGTGTTCATAGGAAGTAACAAGATGTTCATGTGATTACTTTTTTATCTTGTATTCCACGGCGTCTTAAAATTGTAATCTAAAGAGATAACGATTTTCTCTTACTGCAGAGATGAGTAGTTTTTATCATTCTTATTAGACAATCTATAAGAAAACGATCAAGTAGTGAAGAGAAATTCTATTTCTGCAAATATTTACTTTTTTTCACAACATTTTTGGCTGATTTTTCTGAATATTTTCGATTAAGAAAGCTATTTATTTTTTTCTCTCGAGTTTTCACACCATTACTAGCCGGTGGCCTTCAGTAAAGTGACAGAATAAGTAACTTATTCCGACTCAAGGTCATGACATTAAGACATCCCATAAAGACAGAACTAGTGAGACTTGAGTAAACCATTGCACTAAAATATTGCACAAGTTCAGGAACTCTATTTTTACTTATAGTCATTTACTCTATACACAAAAATGGACAAAAAAAATGAGGCAAGCACTTTCTATAATAATTTGTACAATTTCTAATTTTTGTTGTTATACAGTCAAAACATGTGGCATTAATATACAAGATATATCCCAAGTTTGATTTTAGGTAAATTCATCATGTTGTAAATTTATCACCAGCAAATTCATCGCATATTGAATATATCGTGAGTAAATTCATCGTATCAGATTAATTGCTCTTAGGATATAGGGTTTCTCTTAACTATAATCCTATATATTCAGCACGTGGTGTAACGGTTAAAGTCATGGGAAATGGACTCGTCGCCCCGAGTTCAAATCCTGGACGAGGTAATTACATTTGACCTTTTGTCACATCCATCTCGTGCGGAGTGGTTGGTATATATATATATATATATATATATATATATATATATGTTCAGCTCTTTTTTATTAAATTCTTAACAGCAATAATTAAAACCTGAATTTAACCACGAATTATTTACCTGTGATGAATTTACTGGTCATAGATTTACAACAGGATGAGTTTACCACAAAATGAAACTACTGGACAAAAAAAAAAAAAAAAAATAATAATGATATCCACTGTTCCCAGTCATCTGTAAATATTTTAAAGTTGGTCAGTTTTAGTTTTACAAAACAAAACTGGCTTGTCTAGAAGACATAAACATTGCTTAAATATTGACTTATGTGATTAAAAATAAGCCATTTGTTATTGGTGTATAAACATCGCTATGGCCAAAACAAAGAACGAGATAATGACGGATAGAGACAAAATAAATTCCATGCTTCAGACAATCCACGACAAAGAAATTGAAATCGTAACTTAGACGTGTTTTGTAGTTGATGTTTGAGGCCAAATTTTAAATAGTGAATTTGGCCTGGTATTAGAATAGACTAACATACACAAATAAATTTATTTCTTTAGAAATAGATTTAAGAGTGAAGTGGTTATAATTATGTCTTGTCGTGTTCATTACATTCAATAAGTTCAACTGACTGAAGAATTATTGTTATTTTTAGATCCTGGCTCTAAATAACTTTGGATTTTAGAAGTTGATTTTGCACGAAACAGCCTATATTCACTTTGGAGATTGGTGAAACACGATCTTCCTATTCCATTTTTTCTCATTCTGCCTTATAATATAATAAGCTAGACTTAGTAAATATCAGTGGAAATTTCTGAGATGAAGACAAACAAATAAAAGTTTTTTGGCGAATTGAAAATTGTGTTTGTAATAATGTAGCAGTATTTAAAGTGGAAATTGCCGCAGAAGGAAAATAAGTAAAATGCAGACAATTCTACAAGTGTCTTTTGAAGAACAAATGACATACAGAATTACAAGAAACAAAAAACAAAAACAACTTCAGTTTCCAAACACAATTCAAAGTAACAGTCATATTACTTGATGATGATGATAATAATAATAATAATAATAATAATAATAATAATAATATAATAATAATAATAATAATAATTCAAACGAAAATGCAATTCCTTATTACTTTGTCTCAGAACAAAAGCATGAGAAACAATTAGATAAAAGCAAAAAAAGAAAAAAAAAGAAAAAAAAAGTAATTTGAAAACAACAAATCCCTTTTTTTTTTTGTCGAGACAATGATGAATCGGTAAATCACGTGATAAACGAATGCAGTAAGATGGTTCAAATGTAAATATGCAAACGACCATGTCAGGGTAGGAACAGTAATACAAAGGGAACTGTTTAAACAACTTGTTAAAATAGAATAAATAAAAACCAGCATCTGTCCGAGAAAATAAGAAGGTGAATATACTGTGAAATTCTGAAATCCAGACTGACCACTCCATCTAAGAAGACCGTAACAAAAGAAAAGATATTCTGTCAAAATGTAGACGTGGTTGTTCCAGCAGAAAACAGGATGACAATGAAAGAAAGTGAAAAACTGAAAAAAATAGACATGATATCTAGGGTGTGGAGAAGTTGTCATTCAGAGATGATTCCATCATTTCATTAAAATTTACATTGAATGAGTAGAAAATCTAAGGAAATGAGACTTTCTTGACCTTGGCAGTGCTATAAAAAAGACAAACTAATAGAGAATGGGAAATAGTTAAACATATATAATTATACTAAGCAATCAAGATATACTGAGATAGAGTTCTGCAATGTAGGTAAATAGAATGCTACAGGACTACAAAAAGCAGATTTTAGGAACAAATAAATGAAAAAAAAAACAACAAAAAAAAAACAACAAAAATCCCCCCCAAAACAAATAAACAACATAAAAAAAGAAAGAATTAAAAAAAAATCAGAACGACTTGATGCTATGAAGCAAAACATTTTGAGAGAATTTGCGGGAAAAAAAGAGACAAGAAGACAATAGAAAAGCCGATTGGCCGATCAGTTTGAAAAACAAGTCCGAAAAAATGAGCGAAAATTGAAATGAATGTAGAGATTATTGGAAGAAGTATAAAGAAATTTGTCAATTGGAAATCACTAAGCAATGACAGAAGACATGGTTTTTGGTTTTGGCGATTTACGACTCTTCATGACAGGGGGTTAAAAGATTTTAATAAAAACCTGAAGCAAGTGAAAAAGAGGCAGAAGGAAGTGACAATCACTGAATGGATGAGAAAGAAAAGGGGAAATTAATTTGATGAAATGAAAAAAAGTAACAATTCCAAGTAACTCTAGATGGATAATAGGCCTAACTATAATGTGGAAAATCCTCACAGAAAAGGTATCCAAAGAAATCTTCTATTCAATATTCTACTCATTAGAAAACCAAAGAACAAAAAGAATGCCAAAAGGGCATCAGAGTTATGAGTGATCTGATATTAACTGATCAAAATATACTTAAATATCTTAATACAAGAAAGAAAAGACTAGATATGGATTAGATTTATAAAAGAATATCTTAAAATATGTTTCCATACCTTTTGATTATAAAATGCTTGAAGATGTTAAAAAATCTCCAAGCAATTAATGGACTTTATGATAAAGGCAATAGGAAATTAGAATAGGAAATTGGAATTAACCGGAGGAAGACAGTACCTAACCAAGTAAAAATAAAGAATCACCTTCCACTATAATTTCCTGTCCCCACTGACATTAGTCATTAGAATGAAATCGTTAAACTATATATTATGAAAATATAACAAGGAGATATAAACTCATAAAGTCGAGAGAAAAAGTGAATCGCCTTATGTATATAAATGAAAGAGAAAGGAATGAAAACTCCAATACGCACAGTTAAGGTCTTCAGCTAAGACATTGGAATGTAAATTGGCATTGAACGGTCATTTCTTCTGCAGTTATGCACGTATGTGTGGCTATGCACAAGCAAAAATATCAATGATCGCCTGAAAAATTACAGTCACTTTTAGTGCACTACACTTTTTTTCAATTGCACACATGCATGTTGGCACTTCACAGACCATGAAAAAAAAAATAGACGTAGCATTCACTCTGATAAATGCTTAAACTAAAAAGTGTGGACAGGTTAATTAAAGCTATTATATCCAATAAAGAGAGGAGTTCAGAAATCGGAACCACAAAACAAGAAACATTATAATAATGGTATCAATTTTGCGCTAGAAGTACGATGCTGACAGAATGTATATGAAAAAGAAAAGAGGGTAAAAATCGAGTATTGCATAAACGTTACAATGAACGGACTTGAACACTGAGAAATGACTAATTACCACAATAAACGGCCGTTACAGAACTGGTAAAAGGACGAATAGAGAAGCATGAAACAGAAACAAGAATCTAAAAGTGATTAGATAAAGAACTGTACCGGAATTTCGAAAAACAAATTCAAGGAATTCCGTAAAAAAAAAAAAAAAGCAAACGTTATAAGCAGAGAAGACATATGAAGAGAAACTGTTAATAAAGGCTCAAAACATCATCCTAAGAATTTATTAAATAAAAACCTTGGGATTAAACACAGATAAAGATGAGACAATCAATATAGTGGGCGAGTGTAGCCAATTCGCCAAGTTTCATCCTTCATATTCAGAATATCATTTGACCAATGAGTAACCATTTCCGGTCTTCTAAGATGGTAATTATCCCTTTGAATAGTTTGACCATTAGTGGATCAGTTTCGGCCTATTTCGCATAGACAAATTCTTTACTCTAACCCTGACAGTGTGCTGTGACGGATGGATCTACCCGTGATTTTGGGATATTTTTTAAAAATCTCAATTTCTCCATTCGCTATGGTCCAGTTCAGGTGATCAAGTGAGAGATAGCTATGTTTCACTTCACTACATTGCTATCCTTAAAAGAAAAGAAATAAGATGTCCACTAAAATTATACTGAAATGAATAGTGATGAAATTAATTTTCATGTGAAAGATCTATCCGTTAATTTTGTCCAATTATAATCTACTAGCTAAGATGAAGATAGTCACAAGAAATAAGAATTAGGTGGATAAGCAACACCAGATAATCATGATTAACATTTTTGTATTTCATGTTGGATGATTTGGACGGTCTCATTTTCAATCAGAGTGTGTTGCAAGATGATAATGTTTGTATAATTAAGGAACATGAGTATTAATATATAGATATTTTACAATTGCCATTCAAGTTTGAAGACTTTATTAAACGAACTTGGTCAACAAAATTAGCACGGGTAATTGGCAAAGATAAAGATAAATGATACATGGCTGCTTTCATCGTTTTATCGAATAAACTTTGAAAACGTCAGGTTGTGATGCCGAGTAATTAATCTTCATAGTATCTCTCGGGCAATATGAACTTTATCACTTGGTGGTGTCCATGCCCTCTCCAAGAAACATGTGACGGGTTTTCACGGGTTACATGGTACTGTTAGCGGGGATTGATACTTAACCTGACTTGCAAAACTGGTTTTGAATTCAGAGTTTCCTTCTCCTTGACCGGTTACTCTACTAAATCGAAACGGCTCAGTTTGCCCTACTATGTATCCATAAATGAGGAAAGAAGAGATGAATACATGTATTTTTCATGGGAATTAGCATGAAGTAAAAGGCAAAAGATCTCGTATAAGATTCGTACCAAATTCCGTTCGTCCTTCAATAAATGTTATGTGCATACGCTTCAACAAAATGTACTGAAATTCTAAAAGGATGTTTACAACTGAATCTCATCCGATATTGTTTGATGATAATTACGGAGACAAGATAATGATA
>CM042143.1:130574273-130639273 GCA_023376005.1 Doryteuthis pealeii | reverse complement strand
CAAGAAGAAATCGCTGGTAATCGCTCATTTTTACTCCAAGTAGAAAGTAACCTTTGAACGACACGTCTTACTTGTCTAACGTTCTTGGTCAGCTTTGAGACTCTCTGATCAGTTCGCAGCATATGGGTGTCTATTTATAACGTTCGGCTACCAGAGAGAGAGAGAGAGAGAGAGAGAGAGAGAGAGAGAGAGAGAGAGAGAGAGAGAGAGAGAGAGAGAGAGAGAGAGATCCTTTTTACCCTACAAATATCTTATCGTTTTTTTTAATTACTTCTGCCATTCCTTACATAGCACCCGACGACATCAGGGTAGTTTTCAGGTCATCAAATCACACATCTGCTGCACATGATGATATCCATGTTCAGAGGCATCAAGATGCCACACAACAGAACTTCTCATTGATATGAAATAGGTTTCATATCTTCTTTTCTTTAACCTTATTAAATTACTTAATCTTTTTTCCAATTTAGTATTCAGTTCACAAAATCCTTTTTAACATTAGTCAAGTAGAGTCTGATCTTGAATATAATGCAAACCTCAGTTTTTGTTACAAAAATCAGTAATATAATTTATCTCCTTACATAATGCATCTATCTCGTAAAATAATCAGTTTGTGAAACCAATGTAATATCGCTACAAATTAAAAAAAAAGGCGAATTTAACACAACGTTTATTTGTTTTCTGGCTTATCTTGCTTTTTTATTGATTTGTTGCTCAATCACGGGAAACAGCAAGAATGCTATTTACATATCCGTTGTGAGATTTTCTAAAAGTTAAAAAAGATGAAATAAATAAAGGGAAAGTAGAAAGACTAACAACAAATTTGCTTTTAGATCTTGTCCACAATGTGTATCATTATTAATCACCTTAGACTTTACTCAGAATCTCTTACAAACCATTTAAGAAGATTTTTAGACAGTTTCGAAAAAAGTTTGAAATGAAATAGAATACACAAATCTATTTCAATCTCAATTTGATCTATCTATAGATAAACACTTGTGTTCATTAATTGTACGACTGTTATTGTCTTGCAACTTTCTCTGGTTAAAAATGAGTCCATCCACATTGTCCAAGATGAAATGCAAAAATGTAAATACTGATTATCTGGTGTTTCTTATCCACCGAATTCATATTTCTTATGAGTGTCGTCACCTCCGCTAAATAATGGACCATTCCGTTTTTATCATAAACAAAAATGTGAAGAAAAAGGACACAGAAAAATATAATAAGGAAGAAAGAGAGTAGGAGAAAGACACAGAGAGGGTGTGATCGCGAATGTGATAACGGTAATCTGTTATAATCGAACATAATGAAAAGATGAAAAAAGGAAAGAAAGAAAAAACAGTGAGTTAAATCAACTTATTATACTTTATATATATTGAACAATTTTGCAATAGCTCTAAAGTAAATTTATCATTAAAATTAATTCAAAGTTAAACTAATCAGTTTTTTTGTATATTTGTCTATAGAATAAAGCTCCAAATTTAGGGTTTCTTGATTTCGTTGGCATTTTGTTAATAACCTCTATCAGTTTCACCTTAATCCCGGTACAAGCACCTGCTAAATTGTAAGAATCACACAGTTGCCCATGCTGCAGATTTCCCTTTTACACAACATTAACATTATCCAAGAAAAGGACAAGGTACTACATAAGGTGGCATTACTGTCATTGCAGAGAGAGAGAGAGAGAGAGAGAGAGAGAGAGAGAGAGAGAGAGAGAGAGAGAGAGAGTTTAAACACAGTGTGGACTGTCATTCCACCGCAGGCTGGTAGAGGGTTCTTATTCCTAAACTAGTTGTCCTAATCAAGGCTAGATAGCTCAGCATAATCTAGTATTCATCCGTACCTGGGGATGATTTACAATAGAAAAGCCTGACTTTACCCTTTTCTCCTTCTTTCTGAGAAAGAACGCACGAGCCTAGAAAGAAATAAACAACCCTTTTTTGACTATACGACTTCCGTATGTTGTTTCTCTGAGATAACGACAGCTACTACTAACGACTACTACTATAACTCGACCTACGCAACACAATATCCCACGGATGGATACCATATTCGTGCCTAATTATTATTTGATTTATGACCAATTACCAAGTATTTCTAACCGCATGTGTAAAGAATAATATTAAACAACACAAAAAGATTTTATGCATTTTTATTTTAACATAGTATTATATATATTATGATAATGTGAAACGGGAAACTCGACACTTATCGGCAATCGATGACGTGTGTACTAGCATCGGTACGTATACCACCACTTTAAGTAGCGCTGATCAAGGAGACAGTCATATGATCGAATTGTGTACATCTAATTTATTTATTTGTTTTACGTAGCTAAAATAATTGATTTATGTATTATGTAATAGTATTACATATTTTAAATTTAAATTTAAAATATATAGTTTTGTTCAACAAAACTGTTGAAAAAAAATTTAAACTAAATGGTATATTTTAAATCAATTCCAACAGTAATAGCAGATAAAAACATCAGTACAATCACGAAGAATTATATTCCGATATCTAACTAATACAGATCCACATAAACTATTTATTGTAATGTAACACCACCCCGTGGGGCCGAGTGCACCTGCAGACTCTTTGCTACGCATCCTACTTGCACCTTCCAACATTACTGGCCATGATCGTCTGTTCCTTGACCCTCACTTGTGTCCGTAATTCTGCCCCAGGGCACCGTCCAGGGGTTTACAATCAATTACAAGAGAGAAGAAAGACAAGGCAAGACAATCTCAGGTGAACACAATCAAAATGGCAGAGAGGTATATGGTTCGCATTCATCTAGTCCTATCGGCTGCTAATTTATCTTCTCCCATCGCTTGTCGAGATGAGAAGGGGCACCAGACCCCCTCTTGTTCCTTTAAGGACCTCTGCTAAAGCTGACTTCTACACTCACAAGTCTTTAAGGATGACCTTACTTGTTCGGCGTCCGGCTCTAAACTGACTGTTCCCTTCGGTCTCCAGCAACTAACTGACTAACTCTCCTTGTCTTTTTCAAATCCCCCAGAATTCTTAATTCTCGCTATCAACTCTCGTCCACACGAGATTTCTATCCACCCCCACGTGATTTGAAAAGTCTTCGTGTTTTAAGACCACACACAATTTTCCCTTATCTGCCCTTTATTACTGCTCGTGGTTTAATTGCCCTTTTTGTTGTACAAAACTCAGACCCTTTGTCTCCTAAGGAGAGATTATCACTATTCTTGATCTATCTTAGTTTTAATGATTGACTTAACATTGAGCCTATACACAATATCCCTACTTACACATACAATATATGTATATATACACACACACATGCATATATGCATACACACATGATCCACACTGAATACATATACATACCCATCTGTAAATGATCCCACTATTATGTATCTATACCCACACACATATCATATATGTAGTTTTACTTACTACTTATATTCGATATAACTAACTATACAGCCACATATATACACACACCTGCATTTGCACCAATGCATATTGTTATAGTAATACCTTATTAGAACGTTGTTAACCAATTTTTAAAAATCTTATTTTCTAAAAATCTTTTTTATAGATACTACCTTTTTTTTTTGCTTTTCAGTAAATTTCTAAGGTAAAATTATTCTCATCATAAGTAAATTGTTTTTTGGTAACACTAGCATTAATCCCTGATGATTGATAATCTAGTTGTCCTAATTTACAATTTATTTCTCTGCAATGGTTTACAATATATATTTCTCGCATTATTTTGTAGAATTATATCATAAAATTGAAAGGTTGCCTACAAATCATATACGGTAGTGTAGAAATTGAAAATAGACTGAATCATAGAAAAACGGTAAAAATAAGATTTGATCTTTCGCTAACCTTGAAGCTGGTCACTGATTGGTCAAAGCTAACAAAAGATAGATAATTAAAAATTTCAGCTAAGCTGGGTATTTCAAAGGAGTCAGACGTGTTTCCGAAGATGAATAATTCCCATGAGTTTTGGGTTAACTTGTGCTGGATAAATATGTTTTAAAAATTATTCATTAATTAATTCATTATTAAGAATAACAACGAACACAAAGAAGAAGCAGTCCTAAGAAAACCCCAAAAATCGGACCAGAAGGACCGAGAGAAACCAGCCCAGATAGCAGAATAGCAAGGGCAACTTAGAAGATAGACGACCCTCAATCATAGAAGACAGATAATAATAATAATAATAATAATAATAATAATAATAATAATAATAATAATAATAATAATAAGAAGACATGTAAAGAGGTATGCAACAATTATTTGCAATGTTTTCTGTATTAAAACAATTAGCAAAACCTTTACATTACACACTCTGTCAATGATATCTTCTTTAATCACCGATCCGTGATAATTCCCTTCTTCTCGATTTTCAATCATCAATCTAATTAACCCATAAATATATTAGTTATTAGTAACTTTTACCTTATTTTTATCATTATTGACAATACGTGACATATGGACTGAGTACCAACATTTTCTAAACCAAAATTAAGATAAAGGTTACAGAATTAGTCTCCATTTCTTTCCTATCTCTCGAAATATTTAGTTTGTTAATGTAGAAAATAGCTAAACCAAAGCAAACTAGTGGTGATATTGTCATATCAGTTATCTGTGATTCTAAAATCAGAATCATGAATATAGATACTGTGTTTAAGTGTAATTATTTTTTAACACTTACACCTATATAGACAAACATTGCTGTATATTTGTCAAATGTCTAAGCATTAGAATTTATGATAGTTTTGCCGAATTCATGTTTAAAAATTCCTAATGTTTAACCACAGATTACATAAAAAACTTCTAATTTAAAAAAAAAGAAAAGAAAAAAGGGAACGTGATATTTTTATATACACGTCAAGATAAATATTAATGTTAATGTACCAGATCATTTTTGGAGTATAATTTCGAACCATTTGAAAAGTTTAAACCAATATATATATATATATATATATATATATATATATATATATATATATATATATATATATATGTGTGTGTTGACCACAGCTTTCATATCATCATGAAAGAGCTTTAGAATAGTTATAAACTTGTCAGGACAACCAAGCTTTTTAAGAATCTCCCAAAGAACTTTCCTATTTACGGTATCAAATGCCCTTGTTAAATCAATAAACACCTGATACAATCCCATGCGCTGTTCTACACATTTCTCTTGTAATTGCCTGGCTGTAAAGATCATATCTACCGCCCACGACCACTTCTAAAACCACACTGTGACTCAGGTAAAACATCATTAGCAATGTGTTCCAGCATTCTATCAAGCATGATTCGGCATAGCACCTTGCCAACAACTGAAAGCAATGAGATGCCCCGATAATTTTCACAATCATCTTTTGCACCTTTTCCCTTGTATAGCACCACCATTAATGAATTCCGCCAATCCTGTGAAACATATTCATCATGCCAGGCAGTATGCAACAAGTTCGTCAAGAGCTGCATCATATTGCAGCCTGCACACTAGATGATCTCTGCATATAGCTGATCCAAACCAGGTGACTTTCCAGAGTTCAGTTTATAGACAGCTGCTTTAACCTCCGAGAGGGAGGGGACATCTGCCAAGATCTCCTTGACCGGGTTGCAGGGGATAGACTGAATGAGCTCCTGTTCAACCTCAAAAGGCCTATTGAGAAGCTCATCAAAATACTCTCTCCATCTATGAAGAATATTGGAAGGATCTCGAAGAAGTTCCTGACCATCCTTTGAGCGCAGTGGGGTGATAGATGAGCTTGATGGTCCATACACCATAGTCGGGTTATCGGCGACTAAACCGGTTACCCAACCAAGCTTATCTGGTGAGGAGGATACCTAGACATCCAGCAGGACGAAAAACAAAGCCTGTCAAAGGGCGGATGAGGTCATTCGCTCAACGGGCATCTAGCAAATAACATACGCGGGGACGTAGAAATACCTGGATTGGTATCCAGGCGCGTAGCACAACCACCAGGAGAGATGCATTCCTCAGCCTTGTCAAGGCAAGTGTCTAGGAGAAGGAAAACTCCAAAATTTAACCTGCGGCGGCTGCTGCAACCAATGATGTTGACTTGTTCTTCTTTTTGTTTCAATGTGGCAGTCACTTAGAGAGAGTGATTGGTTCTGTGCAAAGCCTTTTCTCACTTAAAAAAAGCTTCAGGCACAGGCATTGCTTGATATGCAATACATGGCTTGTCCTTTATGTGTACTAAAGCTGACTGTAGCCTAAAACGGCAAAACATGAATTTATTAAAGATATGAACGTCAATGGCAATAAGAGCTTTGGAAATATCAGGGTCTGGCCCGGCAGGTGTCTCAGAGCCCCGCAGCCTCTGCCCGGTCGTCATCCTACTACTGCGAGAAAATCTATGCCAATGAACATTGGCAGTTGGAAAATACGGACGCTGCTTGACTTGCCGTCGACAATCACACGTCTGGAACGTAGATCAGCTCTTGTATCAAAGGAACTTCAGCGTTATGATTTGGATATAGTTGCATCTTATCTGAGACGAAGCTAGCTGATAAAGGACAGTTGTCGGAGTTGCCTGGGGGCTACACCTTTTTCTGGAGTGGTAAGGAGGAGGGATGTAGAAGGGAATCTGGTGTGGCGTTTGCTGTGAGGAATACACTTCTCTCAAGCCTGGAAGAAATTCCATGTGGAGTGAGTGATCGGATTATAACCATGAGGTTACCTTTGATAAACGGTCGCTTTTTGACCCTTGTGAGTGTGTATGCACCTACTATGGATGCAGCAGAAGATGAAAAACTTGACTTCTACCTTTCGTTACGGGAAATAGTTAAATGACAGTCATCATTCTTGGCGACTTTAATGCTAGGGCAGGAAGGGATTTTGAAACCTGGACAGTAATGGGTAAACACGGCGTGGGCAAATGTAACAGCAATGGTCTAATGTTATTGTAGTTTAGCTCGGAGTTGGGTTTTTATGTTGGTACCACCATGTTTCAACATAAAAAACAAATATAAAACAACTTGGATGCATCCTGGTTCCAAACAGTCGCACATGATTGACTATGTGTTGTTCAGAAATCAGGATATAAAGGGCATCTCCAGTGTTCGTGTTATGCGTGGCGCAGAATGCTGGACTGACCATAGGTTGGTTTGTGTTAAGTTTAGGTTTGTTGTAAAACCGAAGATAAGGGGACCAGGTGTGACTGTCCATAAGCAACTTAACATTGGTCGTCTAAAAAAATGATGTTGTGAAACAAGAAACTGTCAAGGAGATGGAAGAGTTGGAGTGTGAAAACACATGGGATGATTTTAAGACGTCTGTTTATCGGGTGTGTAAGAAAGTATAGGGGCATTGCAAACGTAAACACCAGGATTGGTTTGATGAGAATGACACTGAAATGCAAGCACTACTGGATTCAAAGGCTAAGTCCCTACATGCTTATCTCAAGGGTGGTCGAACAGAAGGTGAGCAAGGTCGATTGATGACAGATTTTAAGGCAATCAAAAGGGAGGTGCAGAGGAAGCTTCGAAACATGCAGGCTGCATGGTGGAGTAAGAAGGCCGACTAAATACAACTTGCCTACAACACCAACAACAGCAAGATTTTGTACATCTTACTGCGTGTGGTATATATATATATATATATATATATATATATATATATATATAATATATATATATATATATATATATCAGACAATGTGATATTTTGGTGTAAAAGTTTATTTAGAATATCTGAAATTTTAAAAAGTATTCACTGTTCTTATTAAGCAGAGTCGATTGGAAATCCAAGATGTTAAAAATTTCACTACGTTTAATACTCTTCATAACTCTGAGTTTCACGCATTCTAGACTGCACAGTCGCCACATAGATACCAGTATTATGTAGATTCCATTACTGGTTGATATGAAGTAGTAGCCAAAATAGCAGTAAAAAGCAACAAATACAGAAATATTATATCTGGAAGATCGAGGACGGTACAGGAACATCATCAATTGTAAAGTTACAAATAATAAAAAGAGAAGTAGCACATAAAGATATTGAAAAACGTAAATGTCATTTAAAGAGACATTATGTGTTTTAGAATACCTAGATGCCAGTAAATTGTCAAATAGAAAGACAAAACACTTATTTGAATGTCTTCATTTAAATAAATCCCAACCCTATAATTTGCGTTCAAACTAATTTACATAATCCACTGCAAAGTTGAAAATAAAAATTTAAAAAACAAAAAAAAACAAGCATAATACCAAGGAAAAGAAATAAACACGAGTGAAGAGATGAATACATAGAGGAAAGGATAAAGGGGATTTATCGTTTTTGTTTCTTGAATTTTCTTTCCTTGTCTGCCTTTCCTGTTTTTTTTTAACTCTTTCATATGCACATATCCAGAAATGTTAAAATAAATAAAAGGGCAAACAATCCCACATAATACTGATCTTACGATTGAGTTATCCAATGCGCATTAAACTCAGAACCATGAATAATATTTAACATAATGAAACTTTTAAATTTACCATTATATATCAACTGAATTGTTTATAACTTAATAATTAGACGAGGATGATATATTTCAAAAAGCTTTCATTTCAGCTTTAGAAGTGAAAAAATTGGACTAAACTTTAGTATAGATACAACAAATTCATAATCTAAACAAATCTCAATCTTTATTTGGACTTAAAATTTGTTAAATTCTGATTATTAAATAACACGAATATCAATATATAGATTTTTGGGTGATAACTTTATAAGGCTGGAGAGCGATATTTTGTTCCCAGGCAAAGTGCACAGATTCCGATTTCTAGATGGAAGTGCCAATTTATACATAAATAATCTTATAGGTTTGATGGGAACTATTCTTATTACTTAAGAAAACAGCTTCTAGAAAGTATTCTCATTCGATTGGGAAAAATGAATTGTTTGCAGTTCAATGATTTATGACTGAATTTTCGATTATAACCGTTCATTTTCAGATAGAGTGTTCGCGAAATCCATTTCTTTCACTGATATTATTTTATAATTTGTATTTCATATCTCTGAGTCAGTTTTCAATTTTGGAATAATTTAATGATAACAAAAAATAAATATTAATGATAAGCTTCAAGCCAAACAAGAATCAGTAGAAATGTAATTTCGAGAAGCACTTTTGCACCAAAGTTCCTAAAAGTTCCAAATGATACAATATATTAGCATCAGCAAAACGTAGGACTAATTCCAAAGAAACAAAATTATGTTTACATTGATAGTGTTTTCTTTCTGACTAATACAGAAAAAGGTCTTACATCACCAGTGGTGATCGACTTGTGGAGAGTAGTCAGGGGACATAAGATAAAAGTCCTGTTAAAAGCTTATCTAACTTTTATTTCTCTTACAAGAGACGTATGATTCAGAGACAGCGTGCTTATCATCAAATAAGTTATATTTGCTAGGTCCGTTCCTTAAAGGCTCAACCCGGATAGGTTATCTTGGATTGTGAACTTTGTTTCAACTTTTGAGCGAGTATAAAACACGAACTTGCTCGTTTGCTGTTTTGAATCTACGAAAAATCCTTAGGCCTTGTGACTCTTCATCCTATTTCATCGTCAGTGACGTCAACAATTTCGTCCTCTTGCGCTTTTCTCTCTATTAAGCAGACATGCGAGTTTGTCATCTGATTACCGGTAACTCATACCGTTGCACTTGTCTTTATTCAATTTTACGTTTAGGTTATATTAAAAAAAATGAAAGTGTTTTATTTGAATATTTCTCAAAAAGACAAAAAAACAAAAACAAGTCCAGAAAGATTATTTCATAATGTCATAATTTGAAAATTCCAATTAATACAATGTAAATATTTTTCAAATGATTAATCTTTTAAAATCAACAGTCCATCTCCATTGGGATAAATTTTATGTTTGTTTATTTATTTTGTCATTGTTATTGGATATCGTGCAGTTTCCTATTTTAGGAATTGTTGTTCTCTGTGAACTTTATTAAATCAGGAAGACTGCAGATCATCATTTTGAATGTTTGTTTTCTTTATTCTTTTCTAATAAGTAAATAGATGAAAAAAAAAAAAAACCCAAAGAAAAACAAAAACACATCAAAGTAAAGAGTTTCCATATTGTCTATACCTTTGACAAGTGATTACCATTTCAAATGTTGTTCGACAACTTGAATCCAATCCTTGTAAACTTGATATTCTGAAAAAGACGTTTCGCTTATCAGGTTTATATTCTGTAAGAAATGAATACAACCAATGCGTAAATGCCAGCAAAAAACGAAGCCTATGTAGACAGCAAACATTTTTCATGTAGGAGGTATGGTGGAACAAATCCAAAGGGTTTTTGGACCTTTAACGATCAGGGTGATATTCAGTACTAAAACTACTCTTCGCAAATTCTTTATTAGAGTTGGTCCCTTAAAATAGGAAGGTCTGACTAAGTATTATTTTTATAAAATTCTATAGATACTTGAAAACGTGTTTAAGTGAGAAATTAGCCACCCCCTTCAATGTAGACTCAGGATAATATGAAATCCATAACCAGAAGAAAAGTGTGCAAATCTGTTATGGCAGACTATATTAGGAAATAGAAGGGGTCATGAGTTTGACTCTAAGCATCCGATTGTCTACTGGTAACTCATCCCGTTACTGTTAGCTTTATTCAATTTTACGTTTAGGCTATATTTAAAAAATTAAAGTGATTCATTTAAGTATTTCACAAAAAAGACAAATAAACAAACAAGCAAAAAAAACAAACAAACAATAAGTCCAGAAAGATTATTTCTTAATGCCACAATTGAACCTTCCTTGAATGAGGTTCAGATAATTGTCAAAATATATTGTTGTGAAACGAAGAATTTGAAAGAGTCAAAACACATATCAGTCTGTCGGCAAAGTAGATTAGACGGACGAGTAATTATATTTTATACGATTTTACTTGGTTAGCATAATAGATGTTTGGACATTTGTTTTTAAACATTTGTGTTAGCAACATCAAATATAAGATGAAACGATTTACTTGTCAAAACAATATTGGGAATCTTTCCATAATCATATGATTTCGAGACAAATGTTTTCATCCTCTTTTCATTTCCTGACAAATCCTTCGTACGGTTTAATTTTGTGGAGATAAATGTCTAATTAATTCATGAAAATAAAACGTAGATTGTTACTAACTAAAAATGAAATATAATATCTCTGTATAATAACATATGGTTATAACTGTGTGTTCCCTTGATCATTTCTTCAACTGTCCGTAACTTCTACTAGGATTAAACATGTATAAAAGTGGTGATTCCTGTCATTCGGCACTTCCGCTTTGGATTAGAGATCTTCTTTTTGGAAAGTGTTACATATTAAATAGTAAGACAGAGAATGAGCTTGTAAAAAGGGTCTTAATTGCTATTAAGTTCCGTGTCAATAAATATGACTCAATCCAGTCAAGCATTAAATACAGAATCGACAAGTTGCCCTTTCACGCAGGAAACATATTAAATGTCTCACATAAGCCAAGACTTTTAGTTATGATAATTCGAATAATGCAACGTTGTTAGCTATATATTTCACACAGAAAATTTGTTATGGCGTTTACCAAGACGATTACCCAACAATGCTCCTCAACCTTTCAGATAGAATCAAACTTTAGTGTCTTTTAAACTTCCACAATTTTCTTTACAGTCAGGGCGTGACATGAAAAAGAAAAAGGAAATAAGGTGTTTCTAGTCCTGAATATTCCAAACCACAAATAGCACCTTCCAACTTCCCATTGCTCAAAAGTTCAGAGTATGTTAACGTTATTGTTCATGCACACTAGTCACGGGGACTTAGCAATATTACATTTGTCTAGACCAGCACATGTGCAATCCTACTTTAAACTGATCATGTGACATATTATTTGCTCGGAAATAGATAGTTAGATATCAGATGGGAGAGTAGCTCTCCTGCCTAAGTTGAGATCCGAATGCAGAATATGTTTCCACCCGAAATGGTGTTGAAAAAATAACGTGAGACTAGATTCCGATTCGGGAGCACCACCATTAAATTGTATAAGACTAAGAATCAATTTGATGTCTTTATAACAATTTGACGGGTGTTATGTTAATAATAGTTCAGTAAACAAAAGAAAAAGAGTAAATGTTTGAGAAGAATCAGTAGTCACGATAATTCCTCTAGAACTTTTGTGAAAATCATAGCTGGAAGGCATCCGAAAATATATTTGGTCGCTAGGGAACAAAGTAATTGGCGTACAATAAAAGGTTTCATTTCATTAAGTTTGGCTTGAGTACTGACTTCACTTTCTAAGCAGTTAGCGGACAAAATGGAAGTGACATCTTTAGAAGATTTTAAAATTGAATTGAAATATATAACAAGGAGAATATTAGCACACACACACACAGAGACAGACAGACGGACACACACACACACACACACACACACACATGTATATATATATATACATATATATATGTGTGAATATAAAGAAAGTATAATTACTTTTTACCTGATGATATAGATCAGTGATCTTTTGGGTGGATGATAGCAGCTTCTGTTGTTTCCGTAAAAAAAGAAAAAATGATTATTTGAAAATGAAACATAAAGAAATATATTAACACATCAAAAGGAAATGGTTAAACACATGAGCATAACAATCAATTTACAATGAAAAAGAAATTAGAATAAGTGTATTAGAATATATTTACATTTGTTTAAATCAGAGAGCTTTGTGTAGTATGGCACACAAGAAACAGTTTACTTACAACGTCTGCAGTTTTTAAGTGGTCACCCATTACACAACTGAAAATAGAATCTTTCTTAATCATTGCCAAAAGCTAACGTCTATAATGTTAAAATACCAAAGCCGAAATAGAAAAACATTTTTAAGGTATATTTTCTTTTTTCTTGCCGAAAAAACTAAAAAAAATGGATTCAGTTTTTAGTCAGGAAAATAAAAAAACAAAACTTTTCTTTTTAATTCCTTTTTCGGTTTCCTAACTTTACAATTGTCGACTTTAGTTTATAGCGAATTCTATCAAAAAAGTTCCCAAAATGAAATATATGAAGTTTCTGGATTGCACAAAGAGTGCCAATTCTCATCTTATCATCAAAATAACGCATCATTCTCAAAGCTGATCAATATTTAAACGATGTCTATTTAGTCAAATTATGTAATGTAAACAACATGTTGTTGTGTGTTAAACCGGGCAAAGCTTTATAAACAACCTTAACCTTATTAATACTAGATTAAGCAAAGTTTAGTAAATAAATTACTTAAATAGGTAACTACATTAGAAGAAAGATAGTGATAAATGATTAGCATCCAGACTAAGAAAAGTTTAGTAAATACATAAAAATATCTTACACTAACCAATACGCTTCATACCGAAGACCTCCAAAAACTACTTTGTATTCGGACTAAAGTGTGGCATCTGTTTGTCTTCATCAGTAGCGTACCTGACATCAGACAGGATGGAGCATAGGCACATCGGAACTTTCGTTAAATTCTGTTCAGCATACACCATCCGAATAAATACAATTAAATAGGAACTCACAGTCAAATCTCATTGAAAGCGTGACTTCTTGTCTGATCACAGAAGTTAAACAACATTCAATCTTATCATTAATTTAATTTGTAAACATTCAAGAAAACCAAGTGGCATAAAATCATCTATGCATTGTGCCAAATTAAACAATATCTAGTAAATCAGTTGACCAATATCCTAATCTCATATAGTTTGAGTTATAAGTAACTTTTAGTAGAAAATATAATCAGAAATTTATGATTTATCATTTGATTTTGATCGGAGAATGTATCGATATATGTTAAACTAAAATATGTAAAAAGTAAAAAAAACAACCCCAATCGCTTCTCTGCTTTTTTGCTGTTGTTAAACAGCAAAAAAAGCAGAGAAGCGATGGCTGAAACATTAATTTAGTATTCAAATCTAAATAAACTTACAATCTGAATACACTTACATGGGAATCCAATTATAGTGTATGGTTAACAAGCCACGTGTAGTTTAACAAACTAGTCTTGCAGATCATTAATCGTGAGTTCGATTCTCACACGCTATCACATACTTGTGTCAACCTCTATAAAACTCAAATCTTTAGATTTAAAAAACAAAGTAGGATATTTAAATCATTGATTAAAGAATGAAGATTTATCAAAGTGTTGTAATTTTACAGTTGTCAAAAATCATTTGCTTTTAGGACAAAATTGCTACAATGAAGAAAGACTAATGAATATAATCTTACATAAAATCAGGATGATCTTCAAACAGCACCATTCTTCTTGTATTCGGAAATTGATCCTAGTTTGTGTAATGTAAACGCGCGATAAGCACTTTGTAGACATTTGCTACCCAGAACTTGACAATCTTATTTAGTGTCTCATTTTACAAATTGTCGCCGGTTTAAAATGCAATCAGACTTAAATGTATTAAGAATGTCAAATACATTTACAAAGAACATTCCCAATAGAAAACTAAACACAAAAAAATACAGAATCATATTTCATAAGATTTTAATATTTCTGAAGGAATTATATACAGTTTTAGTCATTTGAATCAATGATGTAAAGGTAAGAAATTTACTAAAAAGATTTGGAACAATTAACTTTTGATTAGTATTTCTTTCATTTTACTTTATTTGCCTTTTTCAAGCTGTTTAAGAAATTCTGTTCAATATTAAAAACTATAGTACTATACAGTATAACCTTTTCACAAGAGGTCAGTATAAAATATTACAATATTAGTAATTTATGCAACCAGTGGTATCATAGATAGGATTTATTTAATAAATAAGACAAAACTTTAATTTCCATTAATGATTATTTTCATTGTGACATAGCGATGTTTATGCCTTCTTCTCAAGCTCTTTCTTTTTTTCTTTTTTTCTTTGTTTCTTTCTTGTGCCAATTGAGGTCTTCTTAAAAAATCAGTAGTTTCGAAGAGTCTAACACACCAATATTATTAATTGTCTGAAATTTTGAGATTAGGCTTGATGTATATAATTTTGGTTTTTCGGACTGTTGTCCTCATCTTTATTGCAGTATGTAAAATCACAAAGTTTCAACGTGGTATCCTCCAGCCTTCTTCAGGGTACACAGGATACACAGGGAACACTTGAGGAAGTCAGGAGGATACAGCGGTCGAAACGTTATGATTTATATATCTTAATAAAGATAAGAACAACAGTCCGAAAAATCAAAATTATACAATATGACTAAATAAATAAGAAAAAAAAGTTGTGACTAATTGAACAAATCCGACATCTTTAGTATCATCTGCGTTATTCGGACTATTGTCCCCATCTTTATTGTTATTTGTACAACATTTTGGCCGATATGCCCTCCGACCTTCTTTAGGTATTTCTTGTCGGACTCGGGAACCTTTTTGAGGGCATATTGGCCGAAACGTTGTACGAATAACAATAAAGATGGGACAATAGTCCGAATAACGCGTTAATACTAATCATCAAGCCTCATCTCAAACATTCAGAGAAATAATCCGACATCTTGTTAAAATATGATAAAATCAATGAAAATTAAATACAGTTTATTCACTCTATTGATTGAGTAAAGAGTGGTACAAGCTTTGATAGCTGTATCTGAAATATAAAATGATATCAGGTTATATTTTGATGCCAACTACATTCGAAACTAGTATGCACGGAGAATGTTTTTATTGTCGTTGTCCACTAAAAATGCCCTTGTTCCACCACCTTTACATGTAATCGAAGTCATTTTTAGCAGATTTCTTCAGTAATAATAAAGAAAAAAAGGGTCATTTTCAGTGGGTAGAAACGAAAGCATTCCTTACATGCAGGGCTAATAATTTGTCTGTAAAAATGCATTAAAATTCAGTAAGAAATGGATTGTCGATAATCGGAAATTCATAAAATCATTGCTGACAGAACAGAGATATTATATTTAGAATGTACTTGCATTATCAATGATTTCAATATAGGAAAACATTGCAAATTAATCTAATATATAAACTAGCATGGATACTCGGCGTTGCCCGGTGGTAAATTACTATATATGATAATACTAATAGCAAACTTCGGGATGTATTTTCTCATGTGTTGAAGACATTTGAAAGTAGATGTTCACGCAAAATTTTATGAATAAAATAAGTTATCGAATTAAATAACGAAAGGGCTGTATCACAATTAAAAACATTTTACTTCAAAATTTGTAATGGGAAAGGCGTTATAAAGTTTGCTATTTATTTTATAATTACTGAAAATGTTATTGAAATTAAAAAAAAAAAAGAAAGAACAAGTTTGATTGTTGGTATTTTTATAAAAATTGCTTTATCTTATGCGCCGCGAAACTTTTATTAGTCAAAATTAAATAATTTTATTTGAAAAAACTCTTTTGGGTTATTTAATTTCGAAATAAAGACACCTTTTTCTCCTGACTGGGATATATATGCGGGATTTGCGGATCATTTGTGAATTTCCTATTTCCTTGTTATTCCTTCCACATGTGAATTCGTTGGATGGAGCCATCTTAACCTACTCTGGGTGAATGTCATCAGAGAAGAAAATTCAATGGCTTTTCAAAAGGAAAGTTTTTAAAAAATCTATCTAAAATTTGATGACAAGTAAAGTTTTCTATGAATATAAAATTGTGTACATCGATTAAAAATAAAATGAATAACATAAATAAAATAAGGTTTGTTTTATAAAGAACGAATATCGCAAATGAGACCTCTTGATTATTAATACAATTATTTTTTAACAATTTATATTCTATAATATGGATCCGGTTGTTTGAATAATCCAAATGAATTTCAACAAAAAAAAAAAAAAACAAAAAACAACAAAAAAAAAAACATTTAAAAAAAGAAAAAAATAAGAAAAATGAAAAGAGACAAATAATTAGAACCGGTAGATTTTATTCTAAAACTCGGCCGAACATTTAAAAGAAAATATTTCCGTTGGATGGTTGGTTGGTTGGTTGGTTTGTTTTATAACTTTTCGGGTTATTTAATGTCGAATCAAGTCATTTTTATATTTGTTTACAGCACCTGTTGTTGCTTAAATGCTCATCTATCTAAGTATTGAACAGATTCATCGCTACTTAACTTCAGTGATCTAGCAGTAACCGATGCTTTCCACGTGACTTGCCCGTAAGCAAACAAATTTTGATTATATTTTGTTTTCTCGAAGAAAAAAATCATGTCAGACTTTTCACCAAATCTGTCCTCTTTTTAATCACATAAGAATTGTCAATTAGAATTCGTGCACGTTTCGAGATGGTTTCTATTTCAAAGTTGATTGAAAAGATTGATATAGCTTATATTTTTAATCTTGAGAGTTTTCAAGTCAAAAATGAAGTCAATAGGCCCTGTAGTTTTAACGGTTACTGGACTTAAACATATACTGTCATTTATCAATATAGATACATTTTCGGTGCTCTTAGTGTAACGGTTATCGTCGTAGGAAATGGACACGGTGACTCAGGTTACAATCCCACATATCGTTAATACCCATAGGATGTATCCAACTATTTCCCTTCAACTATAGTTAAATAGTAAGACAGGCTGTGCTCTTTAACATAGCAACAATTCTAGAAGAAATAAAACTGAATTCAAACCTGTCAAACTCGGCTTAAAAAGTGACCTGGTGTCTTAGGTGGATTTAGGTAAATACATACAATGTAGATAATTTTATGATATAAAATTGAACACTGGAAAGAAAACGATGCTCAATGGTCGAGTAATAATGAAAGCATTACTGAAAAAAATAGTGTTATTACAAATATTTTTTTTAGAATACTATCATGTTTTAACTGGGGATCTCATATAAAACTTGTTCCAAGCAGTAATGGTGACTTGCTTCTTTCCGTATCCGGGTGTTTATAGGTGTGTGTGGGTGCACATGTGTATGCAAGTTTTTTCTCTATATTTATTGATGTAAATACTAATATATGTTGATTTATTTGTTCGCAGCGATAGTTGTATATTTTCTTACATGTGTAAGACTTCGTTCCATATCCGATCCCACACAAAAAGATAAGATGTCAAATATCGATTTTTGATGCTGACCCCACATGACATTTTACCATACTAAGCTATACATTAAGTAAGCCTGTTGACTGTTCTTTGAAAATCTATAGAGTATTGCTGTCAATTTAGAAGTTATTATAATACTTCCGCTCAAAATCAACCAGTGGATTTCGGCACAAAAATCTATTGAATTCGTGTCAAATGCAGCGGTTTAATGTGCAATGGAAAAATCTTTGTGATATTCATTCTGCTTAGGATTCACAAATCTACAATGTCTAGACTGCCTCTTTGCTTCGCTTATTTGAGAGTGAAATAAGATTTTTTTCTAAATTAAAAAGAATATGCTGGGATTCAATCACTTTTAATTCTATTCTGTCCTTGTATATTTCTCATTCCTTACTGCTTCCACTTGTCCTCATTTCTTTATTTGTGTTTCTTTCCTCATTTGCCATCCAGTTTGTGTTTCTGTTTGGGTTCCGTAGAGAGGATAAAAAATTCATCACTGATTAGTTTTGGTATTATTTGTATTATTCGGACTATTGTCCTCATCTTCATTGTTATCTGTAAAAAATTTCGGCTGATGTGCCCTCCGGCCTTCTTCGTGTATTTATTGTCGTAATCGGTAACCTTCTTTTCGAACTCGGGAACCCTCTTATCGTAATCGGGAGCCATCACGGATTTTTTAATCTAAACCTTTATTCAGTCCATGGGGGGTATCCTGTTATTATTCTGCTAACCATAGCTGGGGTAGAGACGTTAAGCTGTGTTAATTATTATTCTATGTTACTGCTACTCATGATCAGGATTGAACCTGCAGTCTAGAGATAACTGTCACTTAGAACTGTCTTAACCTAACTCTTTTCCCGATTACGACAAGAAGGTTCAATTGTATAGTTTATCATTGTTTCGTTTGAGATTCTACAAATGTGAATGTAATTGATTTGATTTTTGTATGTATGTTACCATAGTACAGCGAAAATATCACATTGTTGCAAGATTACTGTTAGCACAAAACTATTAAACTATAACTTAGAAGTGAATAACAATTCACAACTTAATAACCAACAAATAACATCCTTCTGCAGGATTATACATAACGTTTGGTTTGAATTGTTTGGTGCAGTAAGACATAAAAAAAGATAGAAAAGAAGAAAAACGGCCGAATAGACGACAGATTCAAAAAGGAATGTTAAGATCGGAACAAAGAATGATGAAGCGCCAATTAAAAGAAGACCCAAATAATAAGAGATTGGGTCTTCAGAATATCCTAAAGGATATTCAAAAAAGATTTTGGTGATCTCCAGAGCTGAAAATCAGAGAAAACACCAAAAGAAAAAAGTCAGTCTCGGAGATTATTCTATACGAATCCCTATGCTTTCGCCAAAAAACTTTTCGTGGAATCAAAGAGCGGCAAGTTCGATATACCGAAGGAGGAACTCGAAAATCACTTGAGAATAACATATTCGGATGAATTCAGCGGTATCCCAATACCTCCCTTAAGAGATTTACCAAAAATCCAGGATACAACGGTAATCTTTAATGATAGTGGCATTAAATTGAGGGAAGTCCGAGACTTCGTTCATAAGGCCCGCGCAGGTAGTGCCCCGGGCATGAATGGGATATCATACAAGGTATATAAAAACTGTACATGCGTCCACAGGAAACTTACTGTCCTCTTTCAGCGGGTTTGGAAGCAGGGTGCTATACCACAGGAATGGTGTCTGGCTGACGGTATTTGGATACCAAAGGAAATGCAATCAAAAGGTATCACAAATTTTCGCCCCATATCCCTCCTAAATGTTGAGGGGAAGATATTTTTGGAGTTATTGCTCGCCGTATGACAGACTTTCTGATGAGTAATAATTATATAAATATATCTGTCCAGAAGGCGGTGATACATGGCTTCCCTGCCAGTCTGAAACATTCACAGATGATTTGGAATTCCATACTTTCAGCCAAAAGAGACAAAACAGAACTACATGTAATCTGGCTTGATCTCGCCAATGCATACGGTTAAGTTCCGCATCAACTAATCCGGATGGCACTCGACTATTTCAACTTTCCTAGCAAAGTTGGGGAAGTAATAATAAAATATTTTAATTTAGCCTTTATGAAATTTACTGCGAAAGATTACACCACCAAATGGCAAGGACTTGAAATAGGCATCCTGATGGGCTGTGTGATCTCTCCACTTCTTTTCGTCCTGGCCATGGAACTCATATTACGAGGTGCAGCGAACACGTCAAAAGGTGTGATGACAAAAGAACAGCTGATTCTTCCTCCTTCCAGAGCTTTTATGGATGACATCACCATCCTTGTCCCGTCAAAAATCGCTGCCGATAGCCTATTGCAAAGATACCATGATCTTTTCACATGGGCGAGAATGAAGGCTAAGCCAAAGAAAAGTCGGAGGTTCTGTCAGGGAGATCCATTTCCAAATTGGGGGTGATATTATCCCAACAGTCAGGGAGAAATCGGTAAAGAGCCTCGGACGTCTTTATGCAATCCCACTGACTGACCAAGATCAGGGTACACAGGTCCAGAAAGTAGCCTTGGAGGGCCTTAAATCGATCGAAAAAACTTATTTACCCGGAAAGTTGAAGGCGTGGTGTTACCAACATGGATTATCACCACGTCTTTTATGGCCCTTACAGATTAAGAAATTGCACTATCTCGCATTGAGCGAATTCAACAATATAGCAACACATACCTGCGTAAGTGGCTTGGAGTTTTTCCTTGTTTTTCGAAAGTGGGATTATATACCAATACCGGAAACCTACAGCTCCCAATATCTTCAATGATAGAAGAGTTCAAGATTGGGAAAGTACGCCTTTATATGATGATGAAGGACTCAGCCGACGAGGTAATTCGGAAGGCGCATCCAGAAATAAAATCAGGCACGAAGTGGTCAGCCGTTAAAACCGCCCAGGAGGCGGAATGAAGCCTACGAATCAAAGATATTATAGGCGTCACGCAAACCAATTGAGCTGGGCTGGGCAGTACAAGCAACAAGGTATTTTCCAAAGAGAGTTCAAAAGGGAAAAGAGACATGGTGATCGAAGTCAGGATGTTTGAGGAGGAGCACAGAATAGCCACTGCTGTTACTCAGCCCAAACAATGTGCATGGACAAATTGGAATGATATCGAACCAATCAGATTATCGTGGAAATCTCTAATTTCGATGGAGCCACTGGTGATATCATTCCTCCTTCGATCTATATATGATCTCCTAACCAACCTGAAATTATGGGGATATACCGTTTCGTACCTGTGCTTTTCGTGCAAACGTGATCGAGGTACCTTGCGTCATGTGCTATTCGCATGTCCCAGATGTACACGTGGCGACACAAGAAACTTTTGGAGGTGGTCACAGAGTTGATAAGAAAACAATGTGAGGCAGCAAACCAACAGCCTCTCAGAGCCCGGGAATCCAAAATTCAGTTTCACAAGGAAGGTGAACACCCCGTGAAGAAACAAAAAGCTCCTTACATGAAACTGCTGAATGGAGCTGGTGACTGGAAGGTCTCAGTGGACCTCAAGACATCCCTACAATTTCCAGCTTTAAACTGATAAGCGACCAGACATTGTAGCGTGGTCTAACACAAAAAGAGTGTCCTTCTCATCGAATTAACCGTACCGTGGGAAGAAAACCAGGAGGAACCTCAAGAGCGAAAGAGGGACCGGTACGAGTCACTGCGTGCCGACTGCGTGGAAAAGGGTTGGATATGCCATGTTATTCCTATTGAGGTTGGGTTTCGTGGATTTCTAGGACACTCAGTCATTTCGTTTCTTTCAAAAATAGGAATCACTGGCTGCTGTTTGAAAATTGCCCCACATCGCCTTCAGACCACGGTGCAAAATGCATCTAGCTGGATCTGGTCGAGGCTAAAAAGTATTCAGCACGAATGATACGCGCGCGGAATCATCATTCCCTTGTTATTACGTAATATCTGCAAGTGCGTAATCATGTCAACGGCCGAAAGCAAACGCGTTTTTAATACACTGCATTATTCTAAATTTTTTAATACCCTGTCGGGTAGCAAAAGCTGCTTGGTAGCGCTGGGAGTGGCAGTCTCGCCATTGAGCTACCGAAACTGTCTTATCACTCCTAGTTGGCGGTTGATGAGGGCAGGGTATCGCAGGTGTTATCACACGTTGTATGACGAAGAGTGGAGTGTCTGTTCACATTCAACTCGGTCATTATTGTTTCTCGTGAATACTATTAAATGAGTAAAATATTTGGAATAAAATCCAACGGCATGAGAAAGAAGACATTTTGACATATCAAACTGGCGTGTTTTGTTCGTAGTCAAGAATCATCAAAACAAAAATGTATTATTTATCAAAAACAAATTCTTGCAGTGCAAGGAAGAGAAGCATGATAAATATATGTATATTAACTTCTATTGCATTATTTTTTTCTGCCATGCTCGAGAAAGCATTCTCAGATCTAAGCGAAGGAATAAATGTTGAATTTAGAACAAGTGGTGGCCTATACAATCAACGACGTTTTAAAGATAGGTCAAAAATTTCCTTGCAGCTTGTACGTGATCTTCTCTTTGCAGACGATGCCGCTCTATTAGCACACAGCCTAAAAGACATCCTGACCATCATCGATAAATTCTCTGAGACATCAAAAGCATTTGGACTTACAATCAGTATTAAAAAAACTGAACTACTATACCAGCCCGCAGCTTGCAATCCACGTCTTGTAAATCCATCTGTCTTCATTGATGGAAAAGCATTGAAGATTGTTAACACATTTAAATATCTTGGATCAACAGTCACATCTGATGGAAAAATGGACAAAGAAATCCATTCCAGAGTAGGTAAAGCTAGCACTGCATTCGGCAATCTAAAACATCGTTTATGGAGTACCAAAGATGTATCTCTTAAAATAAAAATTAACATCTACAGAGCAGTCGTGCTTTCTACTTTACTGTATGGTGCTGAAGCTTGGACATTTTACCGGAAGTACATAAACCAACTTGACGCATTTCACATGCGTTGTCTTCGTGTCATTTGCGGTATAAAATGGGATGACAAAGTAAAAAACAGCACAATTTTAAAAAGATGTGATATTGCTGGCATTGAAACCCTACTAGCCAAGATTCAACTTAGGTGGGCTGGTCACGTTGTCCGTATGAATGAGAACAGGCTTCCAAAGAAGTTTTTATACGGGCAACTACCAAATGCTAAGCGTTCCATTGGACGTCCTCTCTTACGCTACAAGGACAAATTGAAGGACAATTTGAAACGCCTAGTTATTGACCTGAGTGCTTGGAAAGATCTAGCATCGGATCGGAAGGAATGGCGTAAGACCTGTTTCGCTAAACTAAAGAGCTTTGAAGAAAATAGGGATCGGCTCCGCATAACTTTAAAAGAAAAACATTTAACTCCTGCCTTGGATCATTTCGTTTGTCAGTGTGGCTTCATGGCTCGCAGCAGGGCTGGGCTGCTGTCACATTCGAGGAAACATAAAATGTCTTCTTGATAGCATGCACAACATGGGAGGAATCAAATCACTCACTGCTGACCCTCATCTATCGTTCTCGATAGGAGAGTCCACCATATATGTATATTGTTTAACTGTATTGGCTGAATTAATTCCCTTTTTTGCTGCTTATTTAATTCTTTGAGTATAAACGTGGTGAGGAAAGAGATATAATGTAAAAACCTGGCCGTAGGTTTACAGTAGGAAACTCGTGCATTAAAATGCTTCCTATGCGTAAAATACGTTTTATTATATCCATTCATCTGTACGATTTTTATTTTGTGAAATATGCTTGGTATTTTCAAGTTTTATCGATTAGAATTTGTATAATTTCACAAATGTATAATTAAAAGATAAGTCTCGCTATTGTAAATTGGGAATTTCAGATCGAATGAATATCAACAATTGTAAATATATTTATTGCAGTTAATAAATTCCTTTAGACATATACACGCACATAAACATTTATGTACCAGGTTTTTCAGGTATTGATTCGACCATTAGACATTAAGAATAGTATTCCTAGAGTGATATCGTCACAATCATTTTCAAATATTCTCCTGAAAACCTCACGGACATCATTGTGTTCTTTCGATGGCAAATCTCCTTTCTTTCATTGTGGACACCACGCTGTTTTGTTGTAAGGACATCTTTTTATGCGAATAATAAATGCTAAAACACTTTTGTGTGCACATTACTTTTATTCCTTCTTAGCTACGATGTCTTTTTTTTTTTTTTTTTACATATAAACCGAATACACAAGGGGAGTTGTCTTCCTTGATAGATAGATGGAAAAATATGCGTACACAATTTTCTTACACGTATACTCGTCGATCCCGCTGGACCAAATTATCAAATTTTCAAAGCTATTTTTCTAAATTCTAAAACATTTAGTCAGATGACTGAGATTACCCATTCTCAGCTAAGTTCTCAAATTGACCTCGGGGTCCTCACCTGCCACTCACATTCATTTGACCTAACATCTCTGGGTAAATTTATGATCCACTTTTCAAATTATACAGTACTTTTTAAACAATAGATACAGCGAATATATTATTTAACAATATCTGTTAAGCTGTGCATTGTTTATAGCTTGTGAGAGTGTTTAATGAATGTCAAATTCACTAATATTATGAAAGCAATGTTTAGTACACCCAGGCAAAGTCGCTTCCCATTAATGCAGTAAGGGTTTAGCAAACATGAAAAGAATAGCCAATGTTTGTGATCATTTTCGATGTGGAAGATCAGTCAGTGAAGATAATGGTCTTTTGAGGACATCTTTTGAAGTAGAGATCCTTGTACAAGCAGCAGGTGTTTAGAAAAATAGCATAAAGCCTCATTTTCAACTATACACTGACATCCTAGGCAAACTAGAAAAATCAAACAAAAAATGAGAGAATCAAGCGTAGCATTCAATCATTCCCTACAGAACGCTGACCGGGAAGGAAAAAAAAGCAACCCCACAAAAAACACAAAAAATACACAAAAAACAAAAAAAAAACAAACTAAAAATCAATTCTTCTTAAAGACGAATAGAGATTGGCGATGTATGTAATCAGCATTTGCATTTATAGACACCAATTCAGATCTTTCGGTTTTTCTTTTGCATCAAAACCTTCAGATATTTTTCCGCGGGGAAAAGATAAAATTCTCTTGATGTTAACTATTGTAATTGTTAATGATTGTGATGTCATTGACTAATATTTCGCTTAATTACATACACATTCTTTCTTATCTCCTTGAAAATGCGACATTGTTTTTTATTCATTATATTAATATTCAATAAAAGTAAAATATTGTCTTAAAAATTCAACATTAACATTACTGATTGATAGATTTATAGTTTGGTTATCTTTCATTTATCTTTTTAATTCTAACCAACAAGAACTTTTCATCGAAGTGAATGAAGGGAACAGAACTCAGTGTCTTTTTTGATCTTCTAGATATTTAAATTAAAAAGAAATGATTAAAGGTGTGTATGGCAATCTGAACGTGCAATATTTTATCTATACGGCGGTTTGAGTCGCGTGGTGCCATGATTAGAATCATAAGAAATAGACTCATCGATTCGGGTTCAAATCCTGGACGAGGCCGTGTGTATTTCATACAGCGCTAATATCATTGGGAAAGGTATGCATCCAACGACTATTCCTTCAACTATGGGTAAATAGTAGAGCACACTTGGCTCGAAGGAAATATATGAATTCAAACTTTTAAAACCCCGCTTAAGAAATTGACCTTTTGTCACATCCTACTCGTGTTGAGGGGTTGATATATATATATATATATATATATATATATATATATATATATATATATGGTGGATGAGTGAATATATTCAACCAAATTTAACAGTATTTTCTTTGTCACCAAAGAAACATGCGATCTAGTTTTACTTGATGGAATGTTTCGCCATTTCTTTTGACTAATTTCCTCTGTCATTTTTCCTCGGTCAATTCCCTTCAGTTCATGTTATTGAGAATTGATTGTTTGTTAAAAAAGTATTCATTTTGTTTTCCCAACGATATTTTACGCCCAACTATATTGTAAAGTATTCAATTTTCATAGCCCATAAAAATAATAATAATAATAATAAATACATCTAATCACATTGCAAACTACTTTGAATACGTTCAATAGTTCATAGAACATTTATGAATTGTATAAATAACTTTTAGTAAAATAAAAACCTTTCATATTTTGCTAGAAACAAACGTTGAATATGCCAATCTTGCAAAAATAATTTACATAAATGAATTAAATGGACAAAAATTCTGTCCAGCTTAAATAAGAATTGACAGTGATATGACATCTGTCAGAATATAAATGGAATGTTTTTTTCGACAAGTCAGTTAAAACAAAAGGGCCTTAATGCCATCTATCCTAAAAGTCTAGAAAGGAACAAGTAATTGTGTCTCGATTACGCATTGGTCATACAAAACTAACGCACTCATATATACTCAAACAAGAACAACAACCACAATTTGAAACATGTCAAACACCTTTGACGGCTAAACACTTATTCATGGAATGCGGGCTTTTTTGCTTACATCAGAAACCGTTATTTTAAAGCAAATAATATGAAAGATCTGTTTGAAAATGTCAACATGGAGGATATTCTCTCTTTTTTGGGAAATAAAATTATACCATAGAATATAGACATGAAACAAATCAATACCATATAACATAATCCCCAATAATGCTAACACATTTTTAAAACCAATTACTAAAAAGTATAAATATAAATACACGATATGTATTACTTCCTAACCCTTAGGCATGACATAACCCCATACGGGTTGATATGCCGTTAAAATCAACAAACAAACAAACAAACAAACAAACCTAAACATTAAAGAACTTTTGAGCGAACCCAATATTAATTACAAGATTGTGTGTGTGTGTGTGTGTTCATGAGAGTTAATTTTGGAATAGAATATATTGAATGGAGATGGGTTAGTTCGGTCTGCCTCGGCACCATAAGGTTCTAGATTCTATACCGGCCCTCGCCAACCCAGAACATGAGTAGCGCAGCTTGGATCTGAGCTGTAAAGTGGAAAGCTGATGGAACCTCCATTTCAGACACAAAAAAATTCCGCAAGTCTGGCGCTAATATAAAGGGGATAGCCTCCCTCGCTGTCTGGCTGATACCGACTTTACTTATTACTATATAGATAAATCAATAGATTGATGTTTTATAATATTTCTATAAAATAAATTTCGAATCGACACATTCTTTAGAAGTAGCTCAATATTACCAACGATCTTTAAAATTCCATAGAAAACAAAACTAGTGAATTTTGACGGGTAAAAATTAATTTTAAAAAATACTTCAAGACTTTTCTTATTTATTGGTTATTTTTCTTTTATTAATCGACAAAATTAACTAAATTATTTTTTTAAAACTAAATCTTTCATCGAAAAAGGATATACACCGTATAATGAAATACAGAGTAAATCCTAATATCATAGAATCTGAACAAAATGACAGAAAAGGGCGATAATCTACATGACATACATAAACGTTGTCTTGGGATTAAAAAAAGTAAACAATAAAAAGAATAATGCAACAGGAATGACCAAATAATTTCGGTTCACCCAATTAAACAAATGGTATGATCACAAAATAAACACCGTCAGCGAGAATAAACAAGAAAGATACTCTGGAAATTTGAGAACAAGAACGAGCATCTCGTTCAAAAGGAAATATTACATTACCTAACTTTGCTTATTCTGATACACAAAACTAAAATTACCTCCTGTTCCTAGATAGTCACTCATCTTTTAACTGAACATATTCATCGTTGCTTATTTTCGGTGATATGCCGGGAAACGGTACTTTTAGTGTTACTTAACTGTTAGACAAATTGAATTTGTTTGTTGTGAATAACGAAAATGTCTGCAAGATCGCATACGTAGCTCTATCAGAGAACCACAGGGTGAAGATGAAATAAAAGGAAAACTTAAAGAAATACCAGGACTTTGTCCAAGAAAATGTAGAATATGAGAGTTAGAATGGTGGTCATAATAATTGGCACACTTGAAACAGGAAATGGATGAATTAAAGATTCAAAGGAAAATGAAACTGTTCAACATCCAACAGTTAGCGAGAATAAAAGACGAAAATATTTCAATCTCAGTCTGCAGTGATAACCACTAGACGTCTGATGCAAACATGTAAATACAAAAGTATCAATACAGTGATAGCAATTATAGTCGGGACCCATGGAACGCCATCCAGGAACACGGGAAAAAAAGACTCAAAGAATTGGGGATTAGAGAAAGAACATCCAGAACACAGCGGTGCTAAAAATCGACTAAGATAATTAGAAGATTTCTGGAGACCTGAGGACATTTGCTGTCACCATGACTCCTGATAAAAAGCCATCAGATGGAAATGTGAAACATTCACAACAATAATAATAATAATAATAATAACAATAATAATAATAATAATAATAATAATGTTCGAGGTACAGACGGATCACCTAATCCTGGCCAGGAGACCCGACGTAGTATTGATTGATAAGAAAAGGAGTACCTGCCATCTCGTGGATTTTGTCCCAGCCGACCACCGAGTGAAAATGAAAGAAAGCAAAACGATAGACAAATACTTAGACCTTGCCAGAGAACTGAAGAAGATGCGAAATATGAAGGTGAAGGTCATACTAATTGTAATTGGTGCCCTTGGGACACTCCCCAAAGCTCTGGAAAAGAATTTGGCTGAACTAGAAATCAGAGGAAGAATCGAGACCATTCAAAATACAGCATTATTGGGATCGGCTAAAATACTCAGAAGAGTCCTGGAGACTTTATGAGACTTACTGTCACCCAGCCTCCAGTGAACTACCAGCTATGGCAGGTGTGAAAAACTTCTACTACTACTACTACTACTACTACTACTACTACTAATAATAATAATAATAATAATAATAAGAAGAACTAGCAGGACCTGTGGATATACCACAGTTTGATAATTTAATTATTACAACGTTTGATATGTTTACTTAAGAGCTATTGCGAAATAGTTTAATATGAAACAAGTATAATAATCTTGATTTAACTCTGTCTCTCTCTCTCTCTGTGTCTCTCTGTGTCTCTCACTCTTTTTTCTTTCTTTCCTTCTTTTCATCTTTTCGTGATGTTCGATTGAAACAGATTACCGTTATCACTTCCACGCGCTCACATCCTCATTCTTACTTCCCCATCTCTGTTTTTTCTAATAGTATTTTTCTGTGTAGCATGTCCCTTTTCTTCCTTTTCTTTCTTTATAATAAAAATGGAATGGTCCATTATTTAGCTGAGGTGACGAAACTCATAAGAAAGAATTCGGCGGATAAACAACACCAGATAAGCATGATTTATGTTTTAGCATTTCAACTTGGACGATTTGTACAATAACCTGAAGAACAAGAAGAAAAAGAAAAAGAACTTATATAAAAGCTACATAAGATACGACTTAGAAGTATAGTAAATTTAGGCTGTATGGAGAGAGAGAGAGAGAGAGAGAAAGAGAGAGAGAGAGAGAGAGAGAGAGAGAGAGAGAGAGAGAGAGAGAGAGAGAGGGGTGGAGGGAGAGTGATGAAACAAATACACACACACACGCATATATATATATGTATATATCTGTGTTGTCTTAATGAGATCCACGTATGCATATGTGTTGATATATCTGGTGAATCACGGTGTTTATATATTATATTAGTATATATGTTATGCATATATAAATATCTATAATTTTTTTGGAAACAGCAATCTCCTAAGGGACATTTAAATTTGTATAGCTTTTTTATGTTTGGATGGAATTCCATCCAGATATTAAAAAAAAAGTTATACAAATTTAAATGTCCCTTAGGAGATTGCTGTTTCCAAGAAAATGAAAATACCTACATCGGTTTTACCTCAACGACTTTGTCACGTCGTTTCTTCTCCTTCCAGCCTCCACACCCAAAAATATATATAATGTATATGATTTGGGATTTAGTGTGAAACATTGGGTGTGAAATATATAAGAAACTCAGTTTGTGAGATGTTAAGTTTCGTTTTATTTAATTCTAATATTTCGGAGACTTGACTCTTCTTTAAAGGAATGTAGACTAACTGTTTTGTGTTGTTTTTTCTTCTTCTTTATACTTGAGGATGTGGTGATCAGGGGTGTAGGATTCAAAATTATAACAAAGTCACAACTAGTTGAAACAACAAACTCCGACACGTGGTGAGACAAAACATTTAATATATATAACAGCACATGGAAACGATAAGATACATAAAATACAGGAAAATAGAACATGTGAATTCATATACAAGAGTAGAGAATAAAAGATACAATAAGATATAAGGACACATTCATGAATGGTAAATACAAGAAACAGTATTTAGGTATAAACGAGATACCCAAATGTACGTAAAATACAAATGTTACAGACATGGAACTAAAGGATAGCCCATGCTGTATAAAGGACTTACAGTAATGTAAGGGGGGGGGGCAAAAGCCCCACCGAGAAGGGGTAGATAGACTCTAGCCCATATCAGTTCGTTGAGAAGATACAGCTAAAAGAGGAAGACAAGTTCAAATAAGGCGCTTAAATACCAGAGGTCCCCTAGTCGGAACAAACGGCAACGCAGCGAGAAGATAACTCTTCCAGGCAAAGGGGAGATAATCCCCTACAGGGGCATTTTGTTTGACTGTCGTGATCCCCTTTCTGCTGGTAGTTGGATCAGCTTGTTTGAATGTGGTATAAGGGCGGCTACTCGTCTGCGTTGTGTCTGTGTCTGTGTCGGCGGTTGATTGATGTCTGCGATGGGGGCGGCCGTCCGCTACCCATGTCTTCTGTGTTGGTTGTTTACTTCTGTGACTGCAGTTGATTGGTGTTTTGGGTAGGGGGCGGTTGGGGATTACCCCTCTTCTATGTTAATTACTTTGGCGTTGGAGAAATATTTATATGGACTTACAGCTCCTAGGTCCGCATTCAATCCGTGTGTGTATGTATGTGTGCGTAGGCATATTACCCACTTAATTTCTGTGTGTTTGCCAGTGTGGATATGAAATCGTGATCGATTAAAATGCATTTGAGGTTTTTGAGGCTGTGTTGTGGCTGGTTAAAATATTTTGTGATGTTGCTGTATTCAGATTGCTGTTTGATTGTTAATTTATGGTTGCCTAATCTGATTCTGAAGGGTGTTTGTGTTTCACCTACATATCCACTGTTTTGCATTTCGTACAGAAGATGTTGTAAATGGCGTTTGCGCTGTCGCAGATGAGTTTTGGGCGTTGGATCTTGATGTTGGTATGTAGTATTGTGATTGGGGAGTATGTAATTAGGTGTGTACATACTTGACATCTCGGTTTGTTACACCTCTGGTGTTTTGTTGTATAGGTGTTTTATGACGCGGTAGGTTTGGTGGTTGTCGTTTGGTATTGATGGGAGGTTTTTGGAAGGTGGATTTTATTTTGGGATCGGATTGTAGGCTTTTGAACTTTTTTTTTATTAGTGTTTGGGTGAGTTTGTGCGTGTATTGGCCGTGGTGGAACACCATGGGTTTTCGATCGATCGGTTGTTTTTGTTTGTATTTGAGGATCTCTTAGCTGTTTCGGCATCATGCTTTGTTAATGGCTGTTTTGATTAGTTTTATGGGGTAATCACTTTTTAGGAATCTTTGTATTAGGTTGGCCGTGAGGTGTGAGTATTCTCAGGGGTCTGAGCAGATGCATCTTATCCGTATACACGCGCCGTATATTATCGATTGTTTTAGGTTGAGAGGGTGGTTGCTGTTGTAAAGGAATGTGTGGTTGTCGGTGGGTTTGGTGTATAGAGATGTGGTTATTGTATTGTTTTGGGCTCTGATTATTACATCTAGTAAGGGGATGGGGGTGGGCGAGTGCTATAAAGTGAATTTTATTGACTTGTGGTAATTGTTGCAGTATTTGTGGAAATCTAGTAGCTTATTTAGGCCATGTGTCCATATGAGGAAGATGTCATAACCTTGTGAGATATATTTGAATATCGAGAGGAGATCTGAAGAACTGAGAATGCTTTCTGTCGGTCAGTCTTCGGTGACAACTACTAACTTGTACTGAAGGGAAAATTCACAAAGAGTATTATCATAATAGCTAAAATTTTACCCGGCATAATCTTATGATATGTTAAACCGGTAGAAAAATTTTGAAATTCAACAAAAAAATCAACCACTAATTCTTTGATAATTGAATTTTTTAAAAAGAAAAAACAAAATTGGACAATTTAAATGGAATAAATCTAAGGAAAAGAATGACTAGGCAGACAGTGTTTGTAATTAAATACATTTGACCTTCCTCAAAGTTGACCAAAACACATTAAAATCATTGGATAGACGAAGTCCAATTTTAATAAAATCACGCTGAGTCTTAAAATTCAAGACGCCATTTTGACAGACACTTTCTAAAGAGAAAAACAGAAGCAAGAAAAGAACTATGATAACTTAGTCATCATGAAACACAATGCACAAACACACACTCAGAGAGAGAGAGAGAGAGAGAGAGAGAGAGAGAGAGAGAGAGAGAGAGAGAGAGAGAGAGAGAGTTAATAGATAAAAACAAAGGAAGAAATAGGAGAGGAAAAGGAATAAACAAGTACAGATTTTTGTTGCTACTTTGTGAGCAATATCCTTTTTTTATTTCTAGTTTTCGTGCCTGAAGGGATTATTTTGAAAGTATCAATGAAGAGTAGGTCTTCAAATAAGACATTCTATCAGGGTGAAATTTTCGATCATTTAGGTCACAGTAATACCTCATAAAATAGATTGGTAGATCTGAATTATATATATATATATATATATATATATATATATATATATCATACAGTAGAGAAATTAAAACCACATATTGAAACCAGTATTGAAATCACGATCATCAGGCTATACTCCATCCTGAAGAGTTACAAGAAAAAAGAAGTCTGAGAGGATAGTACATGGTAAACACGGAATATAAATCAGTGTCATTGATATTACAGCAATTCCATGTCAAATCATCCAGAAAAAAAGGAAATTATCACCTACCCCCTTTAATTTTTCTGAATACCAAAACGTAAAAGTGCCAAACTTTAATTGATGTTGTCACTTCGCTTGTGGGCAAAAACCAAACTCCATTTTTGGTACAAATAATGTTCAATATATGTAGAATAATAATTTAAAGAAAAAAAATTATATGTGGTGTCAGATTCTGATTTTTTCGCTTATTGATCTTGCATTCAAAAAATCAGAAATCATTAACAACTTAAAAAGGGTTCATTTTATTTTGATAGTATTTTTGGATTCCACAAGCCTAAAAACTTCTATAAAGCAATTTCTAGGAGTAGGGGAGCTCTAAATCACATTTCATAGACAAATATAGAGTACAAAATATCGCCATTCTTCTCCACCCCCCTTTCAAATTTTTCGAGTTTAAAACCGACATAACTCGGCGAATTTTTCGAACTGGAAGCTCAAATTTGGGGCATTGTCTAACTTTAACCTAGTCTATACCTGTACAAAATTTCAGAAAATTGAAGGAGGTTGGTGACATGGCCTTGATGATTTGACATGGAATTACCCATATAGAAAATATACTTAAATATATATTGGAAAAAAATCTAAATTAAGTTAAAATGTTCTAAAAATCTTCATGTTTTAAGCTTATTGTTATAGTTATATGCTAAGGAGCCATAATAAGGAAACCGTTTTCATGTTTCAGCATTTCATTTTATAAATCTTATTTTCATATCCGTCGAGATTTTCTTCCATTTTATTTATTGTCAGTGCTGACTTTCGAAAATTCCAAAAGTTAGATTTTGAATTATTAGATTTTAAACATTAAAAATATATTGTATTAATGGTTACTAATTTGTTTTTAATCCCTTGGTTTATAATGGAATGGTAAGTAGCGCAGTAGAAATTTATGTTCGTGTCTGCATCATAATACTTATTTCATATTTAAAATATTTTCTTGGTTTGGAAATGTGGGGTGTTTTATATTTTAATTGTTTGAAAATATATTTTCTTATATTATCTGTTTTTGTTTCGTTGCTTCTTTTCTAGATCCATGAATCCATTGAATTATGATTCTTATCAATTATAGCACAAAAAAAGACAAAAATATAAACTTATGCATAGAAAACAAATTCATAGTTCTAAAACATCAAAGGGAACAAAAACAGATACAAAAAAAAAGATATATACAATTTCAAAAAGATAACATTTAAAATAAAACTAATCTTAAAATAATACTAGAGTGATTCAAAGGTTTTACAATATTTTGGTAACAATTCGATAGCTCTGGATGCTTTTAACATGACCGTAAAGGTAGGAAACCACCCACAATGGAGTGAGATGCCGAGCTCGCCTGATACTCTCCGAGTGATACTCTCGGGATTTGCCTATATGGCTTTGAGAACGGCAAAGAAATTCACGGTTTTAGACCTACCTGACCTTGCCTGATTGTTTCTGTTCTTGTATTTTGGCCTAATTCGAACTCGTAAACCATAAGTTCCCGAATTGGACTACGTTGTTTGGTTGTCAACTGACATCTATACATATATAAAGGACAGTTGTGTTTATATGTATGTCCGGGGAAACTTCAACAATAAAACAATTAACGGCAAAGTAAATATATATACACATTAAATATCACCAGGACTTGGTTTTTGAACAAAAATGATAGAGATTTGATTTATATTCGTGAAGATAATTAAAAAATAAAATCTATATGATAACATCATGTATTTTTTTTCATTTAATATTTTAGATAGTAGACATTAACATTTATTTTCAGAGTAGCTGGATCAATGCAAAGTCTTTTTTTTTTTTTTTTTACATAGGATTTAAATGGGACATCCACGAGGATTCAACTCACAGTTCAGTAATAATCGATCTGCGGGAATAACTTTTAAAATTTCCCTCTACCCAGGCGACGCTGGGTAGCCGCTGCTATTACGAAATAAAGCAATTCACAACGTGTCAGCTCACCAACTACCACCATCTTACGAACTACAGCGGGTATCTATCACAGCTTGAACTGCTTTTGTTAACGTGATATACCCGTCACAAACTAAGACGTACCAAAATATTGCAACACTTTTAACCCACCTTAGTACATTAGTACATTTAGTCATTTATAATTCAGTCTTGAAAAAAATTAGCGGCCAATTTACCAATTTAAAAGAAAAGATAAGTTACTGTACATACATAACACCGCACCCATAATCAAATTCTATAGTCTATCTGCAGCAGATTATCCGATTGTTCTTCTAAAGAATATTTAACAGCACAAATGAAGAATAAGAAAAAGCCCTGAAAAATAGGGAATTCTCTACCATACTAACATTTAGTCCTTGTAGAATAAAGAAAAAATATCAAGAAAATAAAAATAATTTGATTCAATACATCCTACAATAAAACACATCAAAACAAGTATTCATGAACTTGACTGATAAACATCAAATAAGGCCACCAAAATATTTAATGGGAAAACTTTAATAGTTAGTTATTCTGACACGGAAAACGTCACAAATCATACCTGAAAAATCACCATTCAAAATAGTCACCAACGACCTCTGCCTATAATTGCAAATCAAAAGCTCCAATGCCCTGAAGATAGAAATTGTCTGCAACCAAAGATGATTATAAAGAAAATAGTCACATTGATGCGGTGGATGGACCCTGGAAACAATGTTGCTATTTTCAGAAATACCAATGAGAAATACACTCACAACCTTTTCTAAATTTATATGAGAACTCGAAAACAAAAACAAAAGTAGGATCAAATATGGGAGATAGGAGAAACATGCATCCACATATTACAGCATTGTGAAGTAACGTATCTATTCTTTAGATGAGAAAATGGCTATCATTTCATTTTATAACCTAAAAATATTTTATTTAAAAGATAACTAGCATTATTATGTAGACACGAAAATAAGTTTCTACTACGCTATTTATCACTACATAATGAGTTAAACGATTAGAAACAGCATAATTAACTCATTAATTAAGATATTTAAAACATAAAGATAGTTTTCTATTAGGCTTATTACGACATCACTATAACTATAACCTTCATCCATGTTTTATACTTTGTTTATTTATTTCCTGTTAAATGTAATTTCAATCTCCATAATTTTTGAACATGTACTTACAAATATGAAGAAATGGCAATAACCATAAACGCTTATACATGAACATGTACATACACATAATACATATACATATAGACATACACATACATACATACTCATCTGCATATAACGTATACTAATACATACATAACTGTGTACATACACGTATACGCACGTACACATTAAAGAATGAGGCTTCATATTTTTTGGCTTAAGTGCATCAAAATTTGTGGATATTTTTATTATCCTATTTACTCAGTTGTTGAAAGAAATAATTTTGTAAGACATTTTATGCTCTTAAAAACACTTTTCTTATTTTCTACATTTGAAAAATAAGTACAAAATGTATCTTTCCTGACAATAGGTTAAACTATTCGAAAAAGTTTAACGGGAGAATATAAAATAGTTCAATGATCTTCATAACAAGTATACGCACTTCAACATACACGTAATTACACGTACACAAACGCACATATATATATATATATATGCGTGTAAATGTGTATATGTTTGTAGATAGATATCACTAACAGAAAGTGAGTGATTAAGAATGAGAGCATGATAAAGAGAGTATTTGAGAGATGTGAGAAAAGAAATATAATGATGGAAACATAATTCAAAAGAACGAAAGAGATTTTTACAGATATAATTTAGAAAAGAAAGAAAGAAAAAAAAAGAAAGAAAGAAAGAGATACCACTAGAGAAATAGAGAATGTTATGGAGAGTATTCAATAAAACAAAAAGGTCATAATAATAGAAGTAGAATAGATAGAATTATAATTTGTAGAAAAGAAAGATGAGCAGAGAGAGAGAGAGAGAGAGAGAGAGAGAGAGAGAGAGAGAGAGAGAGAGAGAGAGAGAGAGAGAGAGGGAGGGAGGGAGAGAGAGAGAGGAAATAGTAGAGATAGATTTTGAGTAATAGGAGTAGAAAGAAAGATAGAATTATGGAGAGAGAGAGAGAGAGAGAGAGAGAGAGAGAGAGAGAGAGAGAGAGAGAGGGATGAGAGAGAGAGAGAGAGAGAGAGAGAGAGATAGATAGATAGAGGGGGAATAGTAGAGATAAATTGTGAGTAATAGGAGTAGAAAGAAATATAGAATTCAGGAAAGAGAGAGAGAGAGAGAGTAGAGATAGATTTTATAGTAATAGGAGTAGAAAGAAATATAGAATTCAGGAAAGAGAGAGAGAGAGAGAGAGAGAGAGAGAGAGAGAGAGAGAGAGAGAGAGAGAGAGATAGTAGAGATAGATTTTGAGTAATAGGAGGAGAAAGAAAGATAGAATTCAGGAGAGAGACACAGAGAGAGAGAGAGAGAGAGAGAGAGAGAGAGAGAGAGAGAGAGAGAAATAGTAGAGATAGATTTTGAGTAATAGGAGGAGAAAGAAAGATAGAATTCAGGAGAGAGACACAGAGAGAGAGAGAGAGAGAGAGAGAGAGAGAGAGAGAAGGAAGGAAGAAAGAAAGAAAGTAAGAAAGAAAGAGAAGAAGAGAAAAAGAGGGAAAGAGAGAATGGTCAAGATATTTATAAAATAAATTAATTATATAAAAAATCGGCTTTAATTTAATTAGAAAAGATTTGAATTCTTATATTTGAAGTTATTAATTTTTGAACAAATTCCATTAAAGCGTTTCTACTTTCGCATGTTGATATTGTCAACAGAAAGATCGGTTTAACAGCAGAAAAAACAGTCGGTTCCACTCATTTCGACTATTTTTCCTTCAAAGTGAAATAATCAACGCAAAGAAGCGTAGCAGCAGCAACAACAGCAGCAGCAGCAGCAGGAGCAGCTGCTATCGCTGTAGCAGCAGATAATTTAGTCACCAGGTAACACAAGGCAGACGTCTTGCAGGATCTGTAACTGTTAGTTTTAACAGTTGCGCCGAGTAAAGCGAATGGGTTTATCAATGACTTAGAACAGAAAACTTTATTTTCTGCCAACAAGGAAAGGATTTTGGCAAGAGAAATTATTGCTGCTACGTTTATCTCGGACCGACATTAACACTTAGATTGTTTTTCTTTTAGTTAAATAATTTTAGTTAAAGCCAGGACACTGAGAAAGAAAATATTTAAAGGTTCCGAATAAAAAAGTGATTATCTTTTAGAAAATAATTCCTATAAATTAATTATTAAAAAACAGCCGTCCCACTAAAATAAACTATATAATGCAATAGTCTTTATTGGGATATATGTAGAAAATAATTTGTCAAAAAAAGAAGAAAAAAAAAAAAGAAAAGAAACACGAAAAAAAAATACAAAAACGAAAACAAAAACAAAAACAAACCAACATAAGTAAACACAAGAAATTAAAAAAGAAAACAACAACATCAAAATTAACAAAACAAAAATCAAAACAAATAAACATAACAAAACCAGAAAAAGTCAAATAATCTTATGAAAACGATTGAAAAAGTATCAAATTCGGACGTTCATCAATTGGAATAACGAAATTTGTTTGTTCGTGAAACAAAAATCGGATCCGGCAAGAAAACAAAAGGAATTGCTATGAAAACATAAAAGGTAAACTTTTATTCTATCTTTTATGCTGGATGTTTTCTAAACTGTATATATTTGATTTGCTTCAAAAGAAATGATGTCAATAACTTTATAAAGTCATGTAGCAATTATATTTGCCTTAAAGACGAGTAAAAACAATTTTTTTCAATATCATCATCACGATATTAGATATCATTTTTCTTTGTTGTCATTTTGAACTTTTGTCATTGTTATTTTATAACTACATTAATTGGATTTTAAAATTTCCCTCCACCACGAACCTTATGGATTCCAACGCCGAGGGCTGCTGTAGTGACACTCTTGCCAGTTGTCAAGGTTCGAACTTGGTAAAAGCCCGAATTTTAAATGCTAGTTTTCAAAGCAAAAATACACCCTCAATTTGGAAGATTGGGGCAGTTTCTTTTCTATTTGGCCTTTTCTAAAGCGGAGTTTAACAGGTTTGGATTCAGAGTTTTCCTTCTCCTAGACTGGTTGCCTAACCAAATTTAAAGAGACCAGTGTGCCCTACTATTTACCCATAGATTGGGGAGGGAGAGTAGTTGGATGCATACCTTTCCCAAGGGTATTAGCGCTATGAAATGCAAACAGCTTCGTCCAGGATTTGAACTAAGCAAAGTATATCGGATACTGATTTTCAAGACAGAAGAACTTTTCCCTCCCCTTATTCGGAAATTTCCTACACCCCCAATAATCTCTATGTAATACTGTGCCAAACAAGTCCATATTTGTAGGTAGAAAGAAAATACAAAGTCGCTGTCGTCAAATATTTTTCTTTGTGTTGTTGAATAATGTCTTATTCATAGAATATTAAAGGGCAATGAAAAGTAAGTTCAAAATCTGCTTTATTAAGAGAAAAAGTGCGAATGTATGTGTGCCTTAGGCAGCGTGTTGTTGGTTGGCAATCTGGTCTCGTCGAATAATTCACTGGTTTAATGAGTTCGATTATAATTGATACTCCACTATTAGCAACCTGTACTAGATTAAACTACACTTTGTAAATAACCTTATCGGGCGCTTCAATACGGTGACCTGTTACCAAATTAGACTAAGTTCAGTAGATAACTTTTACTATGTTTACCATAATGCGATATTAAGTTTGAGTAAATCAATTGATTAGTTTTTCAAATTCGATTTTCATAAGGTGCCACATTTTTGTTGTTTTAAGCTGGACTTGGTTAAACATAAGAAATCGCATGTATATACGCAGGGTAGGTTTAAATATCAGTAAGACTACAAATATCAGATTAGGATAAAAGAAAACTTTTTCAAACATTAGTTTTCTTTTACAGTCTGAAGAAGTAGACAGATTTAAACACAAACACACACACACACACACACACACACACATACACACACACATACACACACATACACACACGCACGCGCGTGCGCGCCTAAACACACGCATACACACACAGAGTTTAAGGGATTTAATACGCATATACAGTATCGCACATTAATTAGTAAATTCTTACAATAAAACAAACAAACAAAACAAACAAAAAGCAAAACAAGAAAACAAAACTTAAAGTTAATTTTTTTCTAAACCGAAAATTCCAGCATTCTATTCTATGCGAAATTTATACAATCAAAACAGATATTATTAGGTATTATTTTTACCAAACTCTACATCATTGAAACTCTTTAGCCAAAAATAAAATTACAACACTTTTGTAAACAAAATTAAAATTGCATAAACATATAGAAGGGGCGTACTTATCTTTGAAATGCTGCATAATCATATTTTTGATTACCATGTTTCAATGCTGTAGAGTTTGGTAATGACTAATACCTAATGATACCCATCTTGATTATATAATAATCAACTAGAAATAATAAAAATCTGGTGTCTTTGATTTATAAGAAACTTAGCTTTTATAAAATGTCCTTAGGTGTTTACTTATTTATGTGCAATACATAATGTCCCACTTCTAGTAAGTTATTTAATTAAGGTTAAAAACGCGCTTAAAAAGCTTATACCCTTTTACCAAAACGTTACTCCAATGATGCTTGCATCGGAAAAAGAAAATCAAAAAAAAAATTAATTGCAGGTTACCTTTACCGCGCTTTTAAAATAAACTAATTTTCACAGATCAATTTACCAATGTAATGTGTTTGCTATTTATCGAGTTCTCTACCACTATGACACTTGGCAAGAATGAATGAACTTTGTAATTAACCACAGATAAAAAAATAAAACGTATCTTTTAATACGATTAGAGATTTATTGGTACAACTATCTAAAGAAAAAAAATGTAAAATCTAAATAGTTAAATTAAAAAGAAGGATCAGATTCTTTTCAGTTCACTTCCTTTGAAAGTATTGCCTTTATAAAGTAAATTAGTGTCAAATCCCATCAATAATTCACGGAGTGACCTATTTGAAACACTTGACATTTGTCAGCCCATGGCCTTGTGCCGAACTAAGTAAGGATTCGTAAAATAAAAAATGACTAAAACTTCAAACCGAGATTTATGTTCATTCTTAGGTGATGAGCATTAAATCATTCTTGAAATTTCGATAAATGTTTCTTAATTTTTTCTGTGACAGAAATATGAGGACTCCAGTGAGAAACAAGCTAATTAATAATGGTCTTTTCTCCTAGTTTTCTAAACATTACCTTCATTAACATGAAGTTTTTTCACTATTTCCTTTTGACTGAAAAGTTTGCTATAAAATATAGATTATCTATGATTTAACGATACTTAGACGCTATCAGAATATTAAGAACAAAAAAGTTCTATATAAGAGTGAATAAAACTGTTCACTGATGGATTGACCATTGCTTGGATCTAGGAAAATTTTACTAAGCAAAGAAAGCGACCATGTATTAAAATTGAATCACTCTAAATATGTTTTCAGTTTACATTAAATAATCTCACATAAAGGTTTCAAAATAAGGTGTGTATCAACAGTACTCAGACTCCCTTTACAGTTACAAATTGACGTCATCCTTCAGGGTGTTACAATTTATATTCTGTCAGTATAATTCTAATCTTGTCAGCGACAAATAGTTTATTCAACCTGTTGAGGGATGACAACGAGAAATAAATTGACTTTTCTTATTGCTAAAACCAGGATTTCTCGCCCGGTTTGTCGTGATAAGGTTGAAGAGTTATTGTCAGACAATAAAGCACACCTTCTTCAAATATCTATATATAATGGATATTCGGTCTGTGTGTAACCGAAACTACGTTACTGCTTGCGTCACAATACTATCAGGAATTGCGTAAATTTATCAATTAGTTTTTAATTTATAGTCGAAATCATTAATAGATGGAATAAAGAACAACCCTGTATTACATATACTCAGAAATTAAGTATGTAACATTAAACGGTACACATTGTTAGTTAAAAAGGTTGTCTAACATATAGAGTTTTACAAGAAAATTATTTACAAACAAGACATAGTCACATAATATTCTTCTACATTAAATTTTATGTTTTATTATGCGATGAAAAAAAAATTTTTGATTATCGTCTGTCGTAAAACTTTTCTTTACGATAGACCATAATCAAAACAGACGATTTTGACGCCTCTAAAAAGAAAAACATTAAATATTTGAATTAATTTTAATTTAACTGTTATTCAACTGTTATAAATTAGGTTTTATTAGAAAGAAAACATTATTATTTGGATTATGAAAGCATAAAAAAATATTGTTGATGTCTATTATAAAAAAAAGAGATTTCAAAGATCTGTTTACATTTTTTCTACGAAAGAGCGTGGCAAAAATTAATTCTTACACCTCCAGGAGGGTGTTTTAAAAAAATATTACTGAATAATACGATAGCATGTCCGCATACACACGGCTGGTAACGCAGGCAAACGGTTACACAAACAGAGGGACATAGAAGAATGGATTAATAAGACCATAGCCTGACACTAATTTATTACCTGAATTTTTATATCTTATTACTAATGTATAATTGGTCAGTGTATGTAATTGATATTCACTAGAGAATTAAGTGCATTGTCAAAGAAGAAGAATGTGTTTAAAAATAAATAGTTGTAATGTAAAATAAATGTTCTGTTCATCATAAAACGGCAGAATTACTGATGTACGTAAGTACACAGGCAAACTTACTGACGAAAACAAAAATATACATATACATACACGCAGGTTGCATACACATGGAAAATCTCCAAAATACATTTATTCATGCAAAAATACATATATACATATGCAAGAGCACATATACAAACACCAAAATCCGCATATATATATATATATATATATATTGTAAACAAGGTTTGTTTAGAATGGCTTTTTGCCGATAATTTTTGGGAGAATAAGTGCTTAATTGGAGTCGGACCTAATTTTGAAAATTAATTAATTAATAATGAATTAGGCGGGAATACCTATTAAATGTATGGCTAAACAAATCGAGAAAAATCAATCTCTGTATGTACATTTCGGCCTATTAGGCCTCATCAGCAGAGCTATAGATCGGAAGACCACCCTGTGCGTGATTTGAAACCGGACTGCCAAGCTGACAGGCCGATCCCATAACCTCTACACTAAACGGACCTCTTAGATTTTATGATTTGTTTAGAGTAGGATATATATATATATATATATAAAGATTAGAACAACTGTCAGTCGTCTAAAACTAAAAAGCAATAAAAAATCAACAGTATAAACTAAAAAACATAATCAATAACGGTAGGGAGATCGAATATACCAATTATTCAAAATTACAAATTGTCTCTCATAAAACAACATTTTAACGTAAATACGATCCAAACAAACACAAACAACGCACATACATACACCCCCCATCCACCCCCATATATATATATATATATATATATATGTGTGTGTGTGTGTGTGTGTGTGTGTGTGTGTGCATGAGTGTATGTTGTTTTGTGTGTATAAATAACCCCAATATTTCTGTTTTATTAAAACCAATATGAAGAAGATCAAGTGAAATCTCACGATTAGTTATTTGATGACAATGGTCAATAGAAACGATAGAATATATTTTATCTTTTAGCCACAAAGTTTTACAGGTTTATTCCACTCAAGTCTTGCTAATAATTTATTTACAGAATAGAATATTCTTTTAAATTGAAAAGAAACTATTATTGGAGTATATAAAAATTATTTCCGTTTTTTAATTGAGAATTCTTGGAAAATCTTCCGAGAAGTCCTGTTATATTTGAAGCATATTCAATGCTGTAAAGATTGTATTTTTTGAGGGTGATCGATTTTTTCCTTAATTTCCATTATGAAGCAAAACATAAGTGACAATTTATTGTCATTACTTTTATATTGAAGAGGTAAATCTTAAAACGACTAAACCGACTTTGGATAGAACGGTCTGATATTGTTTTATTTCCTTCCATTTACAAAATTCATCAACAGAATACAACTGAATAGTCACACACACACACACACACACACACACACACACACACACACACACACACATATATATTTTAGATATATGAACTCACAATATATATATATATATATATATATATATATATATATGGCTTTGTATGAAATTTGATTCATGTAATAATGTATTTCAACTGCAACAAGATTATTTCATTGCCTCATCTTCATCCACAGAACAAAAACATGGTTTATACTGATTATTTTTATTTTTTGAACATATTCAACTATGTGTCTGGGTGTTGTGATTGGGAGGAGCAGGGAGGCTGGGTAAAATTTAGTAAGTGGGAGGATGGATTAGGTGAATTGTGTAGGTTATGAAACATATCCAAGGAGTGGGGGTTCTCCATTCTGGGAATTTTCAGTCACTACAATACGTGGTAGAAGAAATTAAAGCCAAAATAAAAACAAACATACATCAAAGGTATTTTAATCACGTAGAGTCAATGTCTGGTTTTGCAACCTTCACCGGGACCAGAGGCCAATAAAAATCACAGGGGATCGTAAAAAAAAAAAAACATGGATTTTCCCGAACAACTCTCAACAAGTTTTGAATTCAGAGTTTTTCTTTCTCTAGCCATACCAAAGATAGAAATTCTATTCTGCTTTACTATTTGTTTCTTGATCTGAACTCTAATCGTCGAGTCCATTTCTTGACGACGATAATGACGACAATAATCGTTACGATACGTGCGCATTCCTCCACATATTATTTAAATTCATTACATTTGATTATAACTTGATAAATATGGAAAAGGTTTCTTCCAAATACTTAATGCTTTATATTAAAGTTAAATTTTAACTTTTTTAATATTTTTAATATTTTTTACCTTTCTTTTATGCATCAAACATTTGTGCATTATCAATATTTTAAGACATGAAATTCTCTTGAGTAATAGAAGCGAAATTGTGTATTGAATCAAGTTAATTAAATCTTATAAGATGGCAAGAAAAATATTTAAAAAATGATCAAAAAAGAACTTTTGGTGTTTTTTAAGAGAAAAACTGCAACCTATATATATCTAATAATAGGAGAAGTGAATATTCTTTCAATCCACATTCTCCTATAACTGACATTAAAGAATATTTGATAGTAAAAACTTAGATAAACTTCTTGATTTTCCCAAGAGAATCTTTGTCTGAAATTTTTGAACATTCAAAGTAATGTACTCGTCTTCATTTTCATATTAATGTTTTAATATTTAAATTAGGATGTTCGCCATATTCTAGAATTTTGATCTCGAAGACAAACATGCGTTTTCCTCCCCATTGAGTCTCTTCTTAAAAGTTGCAAAAATTCAAAAGGATAAGCTCAGCAGATGGGGAGGTTTCTATGTTAATTCACATAGATTTTCGATATTCCAAAACACGAAACATTTCAGAAAGCCCAAAGAGTATAACGACTTAAAAATGAAGAAATCAACCTATAAACAATTATTCGGGAATATTTCAGAAAGATGTATTTCCTCAAATGCATATTAAAAAAGCAATATGATGTATTAAGAATATTTAGTCATTATTACTTAATGTAAGTTTCAATCTCAGTGGGTGTCTTTTACTTCTAACCATGTACGATTACATAATAAACTAATCTTACACTGACAACTCAGTGACGGAATAGTTATCGAGTAAATAAAGCCATTTTTCAAATTACGAGCATTTCCCTAAACCTCTTATAATACATTACATTAATAATATTTTTTAATTACTTTTTTGAATTTTCTTTTTCAATTTTAAACGAATTCCATTGAAACTCATTACAAGAATACCTTGAACAATCCAGTTATGAACACCATGGAAATAATATGCAATACATTATCCACATTATTGTATTCATAAACAAGCAGAAACTTTTTCCTCATATAATAATATATCCTTGCTCAGGGATTAACGAAAAATAGATTAATTTTCTTTATAACTAAGAAGACGTATTATTTGAGAAGAACTGTTTTGAACAAACGTAGAATATGAATCAATTATACTTTTCTTCGAGTCAATGTAATTGAAAAATTGAATAAACGATATAAATATGAAGTTTCAGAATTTGATAATTTCGACGTGATTCTGTGCGCCACTGAATACGTAGTTCGTGTGAAACATTTTATTTTCCTTTTTAAATGAGTTTTCATTACATTCAGTTACATCTTTTATAATTGTTTATCATTGAAATCAGAAATTATATAATACTTCTATGGTTATTTCCTAGTTGAGTAACATGAGTGCCCAAGAAAAAACAGAACCCAAATTATTTATTTATTTTCCCATTAAACTAACCCTAAACCCTAACCCTAACCCTAAACCCTAAACCCTAATCCTAACCCTTAAACCCTAACCCTAACCCTAACCCTAGCCCTAACCCTAACCCAAACGCTTGTTCGACTTAAATTTAAAAAAAATTAAAATTAACAATTTTATTACAAAATTTGTGGGTTCTGTTTTTCTGGGTCACCCTGTAATATTATGTTACTCAACTAGGGGGGTAGGGTTAGGGTTAAGGTTTAGGTTTAGGATTAGGGTTAGGGTTGGGAGTTAGGATTAGTTTAATGGGAAAATAAATAATTTGGGTTCTGTTTTTTCTGGGTCACTCTGTAATATTATGTTACTCAACTAGGAAATAACCACTTCTATTTTTGTTGTATCAACCGATCAAAGATAACTTTTGAAGGTGATTTTCATTGTCTTTAATTTCTTATCCAAATATCAAAACAATTTCATTTTTATCACATTTACAGTAACCAATGGTACCCGATACACATTCGTACAGATATTTCACTTTTTATAAATTATCATCTAATTAACAAGATAGAAATGTACAAACCATTAAATCAGGAATCCTTAAACCGTGACCCTTCTCGTTCGACAAAAGTTTACACCCCTTAGATACTGTCATGGAATCTACATAACTTAAAGTTATATATAATTTAACTTAGCTCCTACTGAAGTTGAAACTAAGCACAGAAATAAATAAATAAAAATATGTTTTAAATTTGAATTTATTCATAATCTATAAGTTTTAAAAGGTTTATAAATTACATCCTTTTAAATAACAAAAACGCCATCAAAAAGTATAAAACATTTTATGGCAAACATTTAGACATTTTCCAACATATAAAAATCATAAATTGTACATTTTTCAAGAGTTAAAACATCAAATTACAAAATTATCCCCCCCCCCGCCAAGATTTAAATGTATTTCAGCCACCACCACCCCAATAATCTTCTTTCGCGATGCTGATGGACAGTTGTAATCACGGCCCCTTGAGAAAGTTTGAAACCAAAATCAATGTCCAAATATTTTGTGAGCCGTTCATATTACGCTTGATATTAAATATAAGAACGTATTAAAATATGTATAAGAAAGCAATAAAGGTTAAAGTTCAATGTCTATTACATTTAATGCATGGTATATTATAGAACAGAGACTCTATGCCAAATAGGAAATTTACCCAAATGTAAGGGAGAGAGAGAGAGAGAGAGAGAGAGAGGAGAGAGAGAGAGAGAGAGAGAGAGAGAGAGAGAGAGAGAGAGAGAGAGACAGACAGACAGACAGACAGACAGACAGACAAAGACAGAGAAAGAGGATTAACCTTCAGTTGGCATTGCTGTGGGGTAATATTTGACAAGCTACCCAGATTCATATATTTTGAGTGGGCTAGTTGAGTATTGCCTTCCTACAAAAGATAGTATATATATCATTATTGAGTTTATCCAATAATATAATAATGGGAAACTAATCCTATCTTCCCACAAATTAAACCATTTGTCAGTCGTTTTATTATAGCACTGCACACCTCAAGAGTTAGTGGCATTGGCTAAATGGGGAACAATGGGAGAGTGACATTCGGATATTCAAAGGGTGTGTCAAATTTAACCAGTACATATCTCGTGTTTATTTTGTGGTGAATGAATTAATCTATTGCTGAAAAGGATATTTTCTGAAATAAATCAAATAATTTTAAAGTCAATTAATCCATTTCATATAATTTCATGAAATTTATAAAATATCCATTGAATGCTAAACATATTTACTTTTATACATCTGGAGAATTTTTGGTTTATATTTATGCTAGATTAATTAGTTCAGCACGATATAACACCACAAGACAATAACCACCGTACGTCCCAATTCTTTGTGTGTTATCTAAAATTGTTATCTTGGTCGAGAATAAGATGTGTAAATACATATTTAAATACATTTTAAATCGATTTAATTATAAATATTAATTAATATTACCTTATATTTTCAAATAACACAGTGGGGAACGAATTCCCTGCATGAGAGAATTTGCAAATTACTGTAGTGCCTGTTTTGAATAAGCAGATGATATCAAACAATAAATGATCATTATAATTATGTTGATAATCAGTAATTATTGAGGACAAAATAAATTATCGGCACATAAACATACATTTCTTAGTATTTAGAACACGCAAACATACACATAAATTCACTATCTCTCACACGCACACAAAGACAGACTGACAGACAGACAGACAGACAGACACACGCACACACATAAAAATCTTCCCAATTATATATATATATATATATATATATATATATATATATATATATATATATATACACAACACACGAAACCCACAAATACATATTTTGATTATAGATTCTTTCATTCTAAACACCTCATAAATAGCCTCTCCTATTCATAGGAAATTAGATTAAGAAGAATTGTATACACAACAATGAACTGAATAGGCAAAGCAATTAACTAAAAAAACAAATAATCAAATCCATTTCTACCCCTTGGCAGGAAGCCCTGAAAATAAAACCAAAAGATAAAGTTAAATCACATCCCCCAAGTAACAACATCTAATAATACTCCTTCCCTACTAGTTCAAATAATCAAGAACCGTTGGGTCATTTTAAAAGTAAACCTCAGCCTAAAATATTTGTCCAGAATAATATTGACCAATAGTCGACCAAATAACATCAGAAAAAAATTATCGGAAGCAACAACATACTAAATCATAAAGTAAGCGGTTATTTCCTATAAGTCAAATATGATCAAAGGGGAACCACTCTATTTTCCCATTAAACTAACCCTAAACCCTAACACTAACCCTAAACCCTAACCCTAACCCTAATCCCGTCTTCTGTTTTCCTATTAGATCAATAAATAAATAGATAATTTATCAGTCAAGAGTGGTTCCCCTTTGATCATGTTAGACTTATAGGAAATAACCAAGTAAGCAATAAGAAGACTACAATAAAATCCACTAAATTGTCAGCCATGAAATATCATGAGAATCTTGTGCAGCAAATACTTAAAATCAACCAACTCATTTATTAGCTTCCCATCTAAAAATTCCAAATTACAAAAAGAATAAATGTAATTCATTCACAGAACTGTTAAACGAAACGAATATAGAAGCAGAATTGAATTAATGGATCGCAGTAAATTATCACTTGTAGAACAACACTTCCGCTGAAACGGTCACAATTTTAACAGAGTGGCCAAAATTCACCATCATAGAAATAACTGAAAAACATAGAAACATAAAATCATTAATTGAAAGAACAGAAGATAAATGGATAAAATCTCAAAACATATATGCCATTTGGATTTAATATGAAATTTGATCATCTGGCCTTATAATACAATTTGGGAGCCACAAATGCCTATATAAACAAATAAATCAGCCAGTGGTCACCAGGGCTAATTTGAAACGCACGACTACAAAATCAAATAAAAAGCTCATTATCCAGATGCCTTCACCACACACACACACACACACACACACACACACACACACACACACGCACACACACATATATATATATATATATATATATATATATACATTCTCTCCAAAATTAAAATATATATATTTCCCTCTAAAATTAAAATATACAGAGAGAGAGAGAGAGAGAGAGAGAGAGAGAGAGAGAGAGAGAGAGAGAGAGAGAGAGAGAGAGAGAGTTAGTTAAAATTGGTTTTGAGATACACATGAATACATTAGTTTAAAAGACAACATTATTTCGCCTTTCTAAATCAGATACAGACCAGAGTATATTTGCTGTTTTAATTAGTTTATATTTCAACATGAATGATTTAAACATATCAGTAGAATATTGATTTCTTAAAAATCTCGCGATCAAATTTAGACACTTCAGTTATCTTCCATTTTTATGAAATGAAAAATACTTACAAACACACAAAATACAAAATAAAAGAACAAACATAATATCTTATAGAGTAACTGAAACTTTTTAATACATCACATCTGTAAGTCATCAGTTTAATTACTAATTTCAACGTGATGTATATAATATTGTAAAGAGCAGGCATGTCAAACATGCGGCCCTCAGCAAGCACAGATGTGGCCCGCACGCAGACTGCGCTCGATACGGCGCTTTTGCAGCACCCCAGGGTTAAAAATTGTTTTCCAAACATTTCATTAGAGCAATATATATATATATATATATATATATATATATATATATATATATATATATATATATATACCAACCCCTCTGCACGAGCAGTATGTGACACAAGGTCAATTTCTTAAGCGGAGTTCAATAGGTTTGAATTTAGAGTTTTCCTTTTCCTAGACCAGTAGCCTAACCAAGGCTAAAGAGCCCAGTCTGCCCTACTATTTACCCATAGCTGGAGGGAGAGTAGGATTCATACCTTTCCCAAGGGTAGTAGCGCTAAGTGAAATGCAATTAGCACGTCCAGGATTTGAACTCGGGGCGACGCGTCCATTTCCCATGGCTTTAACCAATACACCACGCGCTTCCTATTATTATCATTAGAGCAATATATTGTCGAGAAACATAGTCTGTTATCAATGCTTCTTTTGAAATGCCTGTTAAAGAGGGTTCGAGTTTGTTTGCAAATATTGTTGAATGATAGTTGCTTTGATATTAGTTATTGATTGGGTTCGAATATCATACAAGCAACTTCTGCATGTTATGGTTTTCAGTGAAATTTCAGACTTATTCGTCGACATTTTTAATATCCTTATAATATGGACAACCATTTTGAGTGTTGGTTGCAAATCTTTTCCAAAATTACAGGAGAAGATTTATTATCAATAATTCCCTTAATTCGATTTTTCAAGCGTATGTGAAAATGCTTCCAGTGAAAAACCCGATTTTTTTTATTTTGTTTCTTTTTCAGTGTTCTCTTTTTTTTTCTTAAAGAATGCTGTAAAATTTGCACACTCCTCTGCAGGGGATACAGTCATCATATTCTAAGCCCCACAGACAGGGTGGGCCATGCATAGAGAAAACGTAACTGCACCTAAATTGGAAAAGATGATGGATTTGTTATGTTCTCGATACAAAAGCAGAAAACCTTTTTATTTCCTGTTGGCAAACAACAATTCTAGAATGTATTCTGATAAGTTAAAATTACTGACATGTCTATTTTATTTGTATTAATGTTTACTCTTCATTTATAGTCACAGAAACCGGAAGATGATAATGGCAAATTCAGATCGTAAATCATTGGAATCTAAAAACGCGGACGCTTTTCTTATTTTGTTACAACCAAGAATTGAAGAACAGTTTAATGATTATTCGTCGAGGAGTTTCATTTGCTTAATGATTAATCACCAAAGTGGATTTGTTTTCACTATAAACTTCAATTTTTGTACAATAAATTATTTCTTTAAGAAGTGGTAGGAAATTCGTAGAAATCAGGTTTTTTTGTTTTAAAAAATCCAATCTGAGGAATTATCAACATTTTTCTATTCTGGTAAAAAAAGTTTTGGAACTAAAAATGTGTTCGATCGTATTTATCTATCTAATTAATTAAGAATCAGTTCGAGATTATTTAATTATTTTACAAATTCATTGCTGTGAATTGTTTTGTAATATATTTTTTATACTTTAATAAGAAGTAAAATAAGTAATTTTAGCTGCTACCCGTGGATTGTTTTATTTATTTATGTAATTAGATATTTATAGATCTAATTAATCTATTTTAAGCCTGATGCCCCCCCCCCATGCCGCTAAAAGAAATAAGCAATTATTAATCTCTCAAAAAGAAAAGCGTGTCTCCTAATATATTAAAAGATATCAATAAGAATCTAAAAGGCAAAGATTTTGGTGTCTAATTGACAACCATTCACATAGGTTTTTGCAATGATAAAAAGTACAAAAATAATAAACCAGAAATATTCAAATCTAGAAGGGAAAAAATTATCAATTGAAGAGAAAAGAAAAGATTTCTGATGAAAATGGCTTTGATTGACAAGGTCAATTATTTTGTCCACACACTTTTGCCTCCATTGAAAGAAATCCGCTTCAAACATGCTATCACCAAGTTTAGCATATTCCATAAAGTTTGTATAAGAACAACTCAATTGTCATGAAATGGTAGAAATAAATCGATTAAAATCAACAATGTCAGTGATATTTATTTTAGATGAAAGTCAAGATGTCCCTAATCCCGGGTTGCTATCATAAATATCCCATTTCAGAAAAGATTGTCTATAAGTTTAAAGTTTAAAAGTCGTCATTTTCTAAGCTACCCTAAGTTTGGCACAAGATAATGAGTAAGGGTATCCTAGAAAAGGGAACTTACAAGCTCGCTAACCCTTAAATCATCTTAAATGTTCTAAGGAAATTTAAAAGTAGCATTATCATGACGTGGAACTATTTCATTAGTTAAACTGTTGGATCACCAATTCTCTGCAATAAAAGTACCACTAAAGAATAAATTCTTAAGAAATGTCTCATTTTTTTTAATCCAATAGATTTCTGATTCAAATCTGACAATGTGCTTACAAGATAAAGTATATGCAGATGTGTCATGTTCTATGTTTTAATGCTGGCTTCAAATTTGTGTCACGAACGTTGAATTCGTGATATAAATTATTGTTACACACCTACATTTATAAATAAGTGTTATAGTTGGCCACTGATCCTACATATAATGTAGCGATAATAGAGTTTAGGCCTGCACCAAGATAGGCTTCCCTTTCTTTAATACCAACAGCAGAGGCTGTCGAATCAATTTAAAGGCAGCATTTTCGTTACTGGAATACGTTAGCAAAATTTGTTATTCTAAAGAGGTTTCCGTGTACTGACATTCAGCAGTATTATTAAGATTACAAGCCTTCTTTGTGTGAAATATAGAAAGAAACAGAGAATACAGAATGGGATACAAAAGAAGAAAGGCAAACATATATTTAGAAGCAAAATCCTAAGACATGTATACAATCTCAAAACATCACTGCCTTGTGGTTGAGGTAGTGTGGTTACATATTTACCCGACAGAGCTAGTGGAAATGTGGATGGTTTTGTTCAAAATACTTTTATTCAAAACTTTTAAAATTCAAATTCATGATAGAAACTTTAAACTTTTTAACTACTTTAAATTCATAATCATTGATATCCAAAAATTTTATATAATAGCAAAAATATTTTCATAATATATATCAGTAAATCCTGAGCAAGATTAAAAATACATTTGTCTCAAATTCATATAAAAAGACCATTTTGTTAATTATTTGTTTAGTATCTAGTTATGTTTTGATATTTACTGATTTTGATATTTATGATATTTGCTCGAAATAGGACAAATTATATCAAATATTTCTTTCCTTTTCTTGTAGCTAAGCAGAATATATTTTGAAATCAAGCGAATATAATGAAATAGTAGAAAAAACTTTCATTTCTTTAAAGTTAAGTAACATTTTAAGTTGATATTATGACATCTGTCAGTCTTACGATATTGTGCACAAGTCTGGGCAATATTGTATAGAAAACCGGCAGATGCCTATGCAGCAAGTCTTCCTTCTTTACAAAATAGATCTTGTCCACAGGATTGGAAAGGTGTTTCACAACTTGGGATAAATGTAATCGCAGGAGTTAACAGAGGTTGAACATGATACTGTCTTAGAGACTCCAGTTTCTGGATCTGAAATCAGTTTTTCTTCTTCAAGACTGGTTTCCTTACCAAAGTTTAAGAGTTAAGTCAAACAATCTGTTTTACACAGAGTTGGGAGGAGAAGAATTGGATTCCTCAAGGGAATTAGCGAGAATTGAAAAAAGTCTTGACATGTAATGTAAACACAGGATAAATGTGGCAATTCAATGTATGATATTTTACAATTTAAAAATATTGCTAAGAATTCTTTAAGAATCAGTATTAATCTTATCTGTATCATTTGTGTTTGTTTTAAATAAAAACGGTTTTATTATACTAAGATGTCTAACCTCTTCGCTGTTCATGCGATACAATTATCATTTGATAATCAATTTTTAATAAAACAAAAATGAAAACATTTGAAACTTGAAATGGGTAATTGTAACACTGTGCATCGGTAGGTGTTCAAATAAAAAAATGAAAGCCATAATTTTGATGGTTCACTTTCAACGATATGATATTTCAGAGAAACGTAGACATATTTAAAAAGTCAAATCTGTCAATTTCTATGTAAATAAAAACAAGACAGTAAATAATATATTATTTCATTATCGTGTGGCCTAAACAACTTTTATTGATCTAATGTGATCGTCACGCTGTATATTTCGTTACAGCAGGTGAGATAAATTTACTTTTATTATTTTATTGTCTTGCAAAATGTATAGATGAGAACGCGATAAGATGCATAAACAAACGAAATCCTAAATATGAAATATAAACTAATAGACTCTTTGATTGAGATATTTACTGAACTAGTGTAGCATAATGGACCCTGAAACACCTATATTTGTGGCCTTGTGCCAGACACAGAGAAACCTTAGTAAGATGTAGCACGATTCTCAGACCTTACGGGAGTGGGCGAGCAAGAACAATATGAAATTCTAATTATCACCTTGAGTCGATTCGTAGCCAGTGAGTCTGGAATTTTGCTATTAAAATTTAGTTTAATTGGTTTGTCAGAAGAAAGGATGGTTGACCCGTTGACCTCTTAATTGACACGCGCAATTTGGTAGAACAGTTAGAATCTTCGAAAGGTTCCAGAACATTCTAGAAAAGTTCATCAACCATTTCTATATAATGAGGGAACCTTAGATTTTGGGGGAGTTGAGTTCCGGGAACCGAGGGAGAAAGTTGCGCTACAGAATCTGCCGAGGACAGTCGGGGTTGGCAGTTTGGGCGAGTTATTCATAAGCGGGTGACTGAAAGGCGTGTGTTACAGAAATCGACTCTCTCTCTCTCTCTCTCTCTCTCTCTCTCTCTCTCTCTCTCTCTCTCTCTCTCTCTCTCTCTCAATAACTTGCATTAAGAAAATAAATTGATGAAAAGTAAGAAGTACTGTCCTCATCTTTATTCTACTACAAGAAATACTACGAGGTATTTTATGAATGAGATTCCCTTGCCCAAAAATATCCCGTGGAGATAGAAAGTCAATTGCCCGTGACTAAACAGCCCGCGGTGTGTGTAAGGTGATATCTTCGCCTGACCAATAAAATTCATTCAGTAAGGAGGAAGGGTTCCTTTGTGGACTTATAGGACTGCTGGAATTCTGTGTGTGCTGATTAACGTGCCAACCCCTGATACACGACCGTACGAGCCTTAATAGTACCGTGTGTTTTGAAGACGCGGTGGGCCCCAATCCACAACGTCACATATACTATACGATTTAGTGTAGCGGTAAAAAGCCCGTTACGTTACACTAGACTTGTAAAATACAAGACTACATTATTGATACAAATAATGACGATTGAATTCATAATATGCATTACTAACTTGCTAATCACTAATTCAACAACACTGCAAAAATACACACACACACACACACACACACACCACACACGATCAAGCGCGCGTATACATACACACACATGATAATGGCAGCAAACTCGTGTTCGAGTATTGCCATTGCTTGATAAAAAAATTAAAAATTAAAATTAAAAAATAAAATGAAATAAAGTTCAGAAGTTCAAAGAATACAACAATGAGCTTAAAAAGTTCAACAAGTCCAACAAGTTCAACGGTGCCTTCCAGCAAAGATTTTCCCCACTGCCCACGGTCCAAAGCTTTGCTCTCTCAGATTTTCCCGTCAATGCTACACTTTTTCAAGGTCGACTTCAGACAATCCTTATACCTCTTCTTAGGCTTTTGAGCTAAACACTTTCCGTTCACAAGTTCCCCAGTCGCCCATCGTCTATCCTTTCCAAATGCCCACTCCACCTCAATCTATGCTTGGTTATGATAGATTCTATACTTTGACATTTGGCTCGTTCTAGAACCTCAATATGACTGACGTATATTTGCCAACATACCCCTAATATTTGTCGTAGGCACTGCTGATGAAAGCGTTCGGGACGTTTCAGATGGTTCCTGTACGTAGTCCAAGTCTCGCAAGCATAGAGGAGAACAGATAAAACACATGCATCATAGACCTTGACTTTAGTTGCAACTGATATTCCACGACAACTCCACAACCTTCTGACTAATTTTCCAAAGGCATCACTTGCATTGCTGATCTTTAAACAGAACTCGTCATCAAGGGTACCAGTCATATTTAGCGTGCTACCCAAGCATACAAACTTATCTATAATCACTAACTTCTGCCCATAGACATAGATAGCCGGTTCATAGTATGATTCGAATTGTACCTGTTGATACATTAGGACAGTCTTTTTCAAACTAATTGTAAGTCTCATTGAACTACAAGCAGCTTTAAAGGCGTCCATGAGGTGCTGCCTATCAGTCCGTGTATGAGCCACAAGATCACAATCATCTGCATAGAGCAAGTCACGAAGCGTGTTAGTGAATACCTTGGTGTGTGTACTAAGACGTCTGAAGTTGAAAAGCTTCCCAATAGTTCTATATCGAATATATACACCATCAGAACAATCCTTGAATGCCACGGAAACACCGTGGCGAAGTACAAAGCAAAGAGTGTGGGTGTTGGAATATCCCCTTACTTAACACCGTTTTCCACTGAAATATGATCAGCCAGTTTCCCTCCAATGTTGACCACAGCTTCCATATCATAAAAGAAGAGCTTTAGAATAGATATGAAAACCAAGCTGTTTAAGAATCTCCCAAAGAACTTTCCTATTTACAGTATCAAATATCTTTGTTAAATCAATAAACACCTGATACAATCCCATGCGCTGTTCTACACATTTCTCTTGTAATTGCCTGGCTGTAAAGATCATATCTACCGTCCCACGACCACTTCTAAAAACACACTGTGACTCAGGTAAAACATCATTAGCAATGTGTTTCAGCATTATATCATGCATGATTCGGCATAGCACCTTGTCAACAACTGAAAGCAATGAGATGCCCCGATAATTTCCACAATCATCCTTTGCACCCTTTCCCTTGTATAGCACCACCATTAATGCATTCCGCCAATCCTGTGGAACACACTCATCACGTCAGTCAGTCTGCAACAAGTCCGTCAAGCGCTGCATCATATTACGGCCTGCACACTTGATGGTCTCTGCATATAGCCGATCCATGCCAGGTGACTTTTCAGAGTTCAGCTTATAGACAGCTGCTTTAACCTCCGAGAGGGAGGGAACATCTGCCAAGATATTCTTGACCCGGCTACAGGGGATAGACTGAATGAACTCCTGTTCAACCTCAGAAGGCCTATTTAGAAGCTCGTCAAAATGCTCCCTGCATCTATATTGGAAGGATCTCGAAGTTCCTGATGAGCGCAGTGGGGTGATAGGTGAGCTTAATTGTCCATACACTGCACGCAGTAAGTTGTACAAAATCTTGGTGTTGGTTGGTGTCGTAGGCAAGTTGTATTTCGTCGGCCTTCTGACTCTACCATGCTCCCTGTAAGTTTTGAAGCTTCCTCTGCACCTCCCTTTTGATTACCTTAAACTCTGTCATCAATCGATCTTACTCACCTTCTGTTAGACCACCCTTGAGATAAGCATGTAGGGACTTAGCCTTTGAATCCAGTAATGCCTGAATTTCAATATCATTTTCATCGAACCAATCCTGGTGTTTACGCTTGCAATACCCCAATACTTTCTCCCCCCCATAAACAGACGTCTTAAAAGCACCCCACGTGTTTTTCACAGTCCAACTCTTCCATCTCCTTGACCAGTTCTTGCTTCACAATATCATTCTTTAGACGACCAATGTCAAGTCGCTTGGGGACAGTCACACCTGGCCCTCTTGGGTTTCATAACAATCCGAAACTTAGCATGAACCAACCGATGGGCAGTCCAGCATTCTGCGCCACGCATAACCCGAATATTGCAGATGTATTTTATATCACGTTTTCTGACCAATACATAATATATGTGCCACTGTTTGGAACCAGAATGCATCCAAGTTGTTTGGAATTTGTTCTTCTGTTGAAACATGGTGTTACCAACATAAAAACCCATCTCCGAGCAGAACTGCAATAACATTAGACCATTGCTGTTACATTTGCCCACTCCATGTTTACCCATTACTGTCCAGGTTTCAAAATCCCTTTCTACCCTAGCATTAAAGTCGCCAAGAATGACGACCTTGTCAGCAAGGGGAATTCGTCTAACTATTTCCCGTAACGCAAAGTAGAAATCAAGTTTTTCATCTTCTGTTGCATCCATAGTAGGTGCATACACACTCACAAGGGTCACAAAGCGACCACTTATCAGAGGTAACCTCATAGTTATAAACCGATCACTCACTCCACACGGAAGTTCTTCCAGGCTTGAGAGAAGTGTAGTCCTCACAGCGAACGCCACACCAGATTCCCTTCTACATCCTTCTGCCTTACCACTCCAGAAAAAGGTGTAGCCCCCAGACAACTCCGAAGAATTCCCTTCATCAGCCAGCGTCGTCTCAGATAATGCAACTATATCGAAATCATAACGTTGAAGCTCCCTTGATACAAGAGAAGATCTACGTTCCGGACGTGTGATTGTCGATGGCAAGTCAAGCAACGTCCGTACATTACAACAGCCAATGTTCATTGGCATACATTTCCTCGCAGTAGCAGGATGACGACCGAACTCAGGCTGCGGGTCCCTGAGACACCTGCCGGACCAGACCCTGATATTTCCAGAGCCGTTATTACCATTGACGTTCATAACTTTATTAACATTCATTATTCGTTTTGCCATTTTAGGCTACAGCCAAGCCTTTGTGCCTGAAGATTTTTTAAGTGGGGAAAGGCTTTGCACAGAACCAATCCCACTCTCTGAGCGACTGACTCACTGAACAAAAAAGGAGAACAAGTCGACATCATTGGTTGCAGTAGCCGCCACAGGTTAAATTTTAGAGTTTTCCTTCTCCTAGACACTTGCCTTGACAAGGCTGAGGAACGCATCTCTCCCGGTGGTTTTGCTACGCGTCTGGATACCAATCCAGATATTTTTACGTTCCCGCGTATGTTATTTTCTAGATGGCCGTTGAACGAAAGGTTTCATCCGCCCTTTGACAGGTATTGTTTTTCGTCCTGCTGGATGTCTAGCCACCCTCTTCACCAGACAAGCTTGGTGGGGTAACCGGTTTAGTCGCCGATGACCCGACTATGAAACAGGTAGTACTAGATTACATAGTACCCGTAGCGCTTCGGGCGACCTGACTACATATACATAGACATATATACATATATGCATTTCTGAATACACACATATACATACATATATGCATTTCCGAACGTCAACAGTCGTAATAAACGGATCGAAATCTATTATTTGAATTGGAAATAAATTATTATTATTATTATTATTATTATTATTATTATTATTATTATTATTATTATTATTATTATTAAATCGTACTATCAATATTAAAACTGTTAAAAGATAAATAAATAATAAATAAATAGAGATAAACAACTTTAAGGAATAAACGGTAGAAACAAAACGTTAAAAATACGAGACGCCACTAATAGAAATGAAATAAAGTAACTTCTAAAATTAAAGATGTTAAGAAATAAATAAAAGAAATATATATCTATCTGTAATCAATTCATGTCATGTCGATTTATATTTGTCGAAAGTCGTTTAATCTTTACAATTTCTTTTTGTATTCCTTAGTTTAACATTTAAATGTAAACTGTAGTAGTTACGGACAATTACCTCTGTGCAAATTGAAAAGAAAAACTATGGTAAAAGAGTGTAGCGATCTATAAAGTTCCAAATATTACAGTAGATGGTATTGAATAAGATAAATTAAAATATAATAAATACAATAATATGGTAATTGAATAAAAAAAGAAAAAATATATAGGTAATAATTTATTTACAATTTAACTTCTATTTATTTATTTACGATGAAATATAAATATCTATGTTTAATAGTTGATTTAAAAATAAATATCTATGATTAAATCTAAATTAAAGTTTAGTATTATTTATCTATTTACGATTCTTGTTTTAACAATAAGAAATATTTTTCTTCACACACACACACACACACACACACACACACACACATATATATATATATATATATTTGGTAATATGGTTTGATATAGTAAAGTGTTCTAGTTATCATTGATATATCATTGATAGAGCAGATATATTTGTTAGAGGAGCGTAGACATAAAGTCAACGGCACTTGATAACTGTCAGTTTCTCGCTGATACGATTTCAAAACTAATTATGTACATTCGTGTTTTTCCTATCATACTGTTGTGCTGTGCATCACTAGGACTACAATGAAAGACCGCCAGCGTTAGCTGAGGTGAAAAACTCACAAGAAGGGAGGCCGATGACATGTCTGCCTACAATGTGGAGAATCTTAAAAGAAGAAATGTATTACTCGCTTCATTGCCATAGATTATTTCAGGAAGAACCGAAGGGATGCCACAAAGGAACATTGGGAACAAATGACCTACCCTATATAGATCAGCACATTCTTAAAGAGGTAAAATAAGGCAAAAAAATCGACATGACATGAATTGATTATAGATAGACGTATTGTATAGTCCCGCAAACTTGGATTCTTGAATGTTTGAAGATGTACAACATTTTCGACAAAGTAATAAAACTCATTACTAATGCCATAGAAAATTGCTAAGTAGAATTAATAACAGGAGGACAGACCTTAGCAGAAGTAAACATTAAAAGATAAATCTTCCAGGGAGACTCTATCACCAGGATTCACTATCACCATTGCTATTTGTTATAGCAATCATGCTATTCAACTATATACTTGGGGGGGGGGGATACAAATCTACTAAATCAGAGAAGAAAATACCCTCCGCCCCCATGTACATGGATGATATCAAGATTTTTGCCAAAAATGAAAAAGAAGTGGAAATCTTTGTACAAACCATAATAATATACAGCCAGGATATAGGAATGGAATATGGCATCGACAAGTGGAGGGAATACAACTACCAAATCAAGAAAAAACAAGGACACTTGAAGAAAAGGAGAATTAAAAATACATGTGAATACTAAAATGAAAGGAAAAGTGAAAAAAAATACCTCAGAAGGACAATAAAACTTCTAGAAACTATATCTAATGAAGGAAAATGGTTTTGCACTAAAAAAAAATGCCAGTTTCTTGCTTTTTTTTTAGTGTAAAACCATATTAGCGCTACTTCTAAGCCTCCTCAGAACATTTAAGGTGAGTTTCTATATCCTATAGAAACTATCACGAATGCAGACTACGCAAATGATCTAGGTTCGCACAAACACAACTGCCTAAGCCGAATCTCTGCTGCATTATCTGGAGCGGGCACCAAGAAGTATTGGGCTCAACATGAAATCAGATAAAATCAGATCAGTCTATAGCAAACTGGACCCCCTAGTCTTGGTTGCCACCCAGTTGCTTTAGAATTCCTTGTTAAGCAAGCGCTTTAGAATTCGAAAGCAATCGTGGAATTCCCATCTATGAGAAAATGAGAAAATGTTAAGCTTAAAAAGACTATTTTTTAAGATGATTATCGCAAAATAACTGCAGAATCGATCGAATATAAGTATTATTATCAACAATACGCTTGTTTGTACCACCCTGGCATCATATTGTGTATCCAAAGCTGAAATATTTATAGATTTAGCTAAAGACGACAGCAAGCAAAATGGGATAAAACAGTGGTTGAAATACTGTATTGCGCCAGAATATGAAATAACTCAAAATTCTGGATTTTGAGTTGAGTTAGAAAACCAACATTTAGAACCGGTGAAAAAATACGTGAGACACCCTCCCAGCAATCATAATTATTTCCCTATAGATTCGTGAGTGTATCTATATGTGGTCATCCCACTTGCATTTTACCAATGCTTCCTTTTTTGATTCTTCTAATTTTCGGAGCAGCGTCTATACTTTTCTATTTACTAAATGTCTCAACATTAAAATAGCTTTTCTACCATTTTCTGCTGATACATTCCTATTTTAATGGCTGCTATTTTTTAGGCTTCGATATATCGAATCAACGCTTACTTTGAAAGCATTGAAGGCAAATTGCATCGTCATAAATTTCTTATTTTACTTTTTTGATAATGTTTATGTTCTATTATATAAAAAGGTTCGAATGGAAGTGATATTTTTTCCGTTGTCATTATATAGAAATTACTTGTCCGTAGACGAGATTTTAGTGCGAAATGAATTTTGTAAAAAAACAGTGAGTCGGAGAGGCAGGTAAATTCTCTATTAGTATTGTACTTAGTAAGACGTTACTTTACATCAACAGAATAAATTTGAAGAAAAAATTAAAAAAAAAAACGAACTTACTTGAGATGTATTAGATTGTCTACATAAAACTGTGATATTATTTCTGTTGGAATTTATCTATTTAAAAGACTCAAGGATAACAATCCTGATTGAAATAAAAAGCAAAGAGCTGCAAAAAATTGTAAGAATTAAGACGTTTCGAAATTAAACATACTTTTAAACTAAAAAAATATTTTTAATTAGTATTATCTGTGTTATTCGGGCTATTGTCCTCATCTTCATTTCTTGTTATCGGGAACCTTCTTGTCGTAATCGGGAGCCATCACGGAACTTTGAACCTAACCCTTTATTCATTTCACGGGGGTATCCTGTTCTCATTCCGCTAACCATAGCTGGGGTAGAGGCGTTAAGCTGTGTTAATTAGTTCCCGAGTCCGAGAAGAAGTTTCCCGAGTCCGAAAAGAAGGTTACTGAGTCCGACAAGAAATACCTAAAGAAGGCCGGAGGGCATATCAGCCGAACGTTGTACAGATAACAATGAAGATGAGGACAATAGTTCGAATAACATAGATATTACTAATCATCAAGCCTCATCTCAAACGTTCAGAGAAATAGTATTTTAAATTACATAAATACATGAGAATTGAATATAAAATTAATTACTAATGTAAAACAATCTTAGAGAAGCTATCACAAAAAAGATACGCGGGTTGGCTGAAAAATTCATAGGCTGACCAAGATATTCCCATGGAATGTCATTAAATGAGTTTTAAAACAAATAATCTACAACAAATATGACGTAGTCATTTGCATTTTTAAGCCTATGGGCTTTTCAGTCTACCCTCGTATATTGACGACATTTTGTGGTTCTGTTATTTTGTTAGTACAACTTCATCTCTAATATCTTATATCTTCAGCTTGTTCTATATTGAAATATTCTATTTGATATTATTTAAGCAGTGATTAAGCAAATATTCAAAGTTCGTAGGTGGACTGGGGACTTATTGATTTTCTTTTGCAGATTTCTCCATTGGTGAATACTGTATCTTGTTATGAATGCTAATAAAGATTACTTTAGGGAACATTACATTAGCATTTAAGTTAAATATATAGACACACGATATCTATGTCGTGGGACAATGTTAAGTAAGCTAGCCATAGAAATCTTTACTACTGAGTAGTGAATTTGATCAACACCGTGTGCCTTATTATTGTGATTTTTATAATTGACACGCTTAGTATATATGCAGTAGTGACCACACTTTTTATAAAACTTTAATTTTCTTCTCAACCAAGAATATCAGGATTTTATTATTTTTAGTTGAACGTTGTACAGTCAAAACTGATATCATTAGGTATTATTAATAAGAAAACTGCATAGATTTGAAACTTTGTATCCAAACATAAAATTGCACCAATTCCCTACAACCAAAAATTATTTTGTATAAATCTATATAAGAAGTGTACTTTTTTTTTGACTGCAAAATATTCATATTTTTGTTAGAGTCTACATAGTGTAGAATTTGTAAATAGATAATATATAATAGTATCCATTCTGACAGCATCACGTTACAGTAGATATAATAGAAATCTGATATTTTTGGTTTAGAGAAAATTACTTTATAGAAGATTGTTGGAGGTTTACTTATTCATATGTTATGCCACACACACTCATACACACTCACATACACACACAAACACAAACATACACATACAGATATATATATGTGCGCGAGCACACACACACACACACACACACACACACACACACACACACACACACACACACACATGGAACTATTAAGGGAAGAAAGTGAGTAATAACCGAAAAAAATCCTTTTTGTCTTGTACCGATCTATAGCATGTGGCAATGGTTACTAAATCTAGCAAATAATTTCTTATTAAATAAAGTTTGATTTTTATTAGATGTCATAATTGATGGGCAAAACACAGCAACATTGATAAGCGACCGTACATACCACATACACACATACACGCTGAGAAACGCAGCAGTTATACAGATATACATGCAAAATAGCTGTATTACGTATAGAAAAGCCTTCATTACATGACGTCTCGAGTGTTAAGTATGGTTTCGGGGGCTTAAACTTAATTATGGCAAACTAAGCTTCCCCACAATTGCTTCATGATATCACGAGCATTTGAGGGTTTTCTGTAAAGCTATTAGAATGTCAGATCCATGCCGATGCAGATTCTAACCGATCTTGAAGGGTCTTAATATATTCGCAGTTTTCTTCTTTATGCCAAAGTTATGTTGGCGGAAAAATCTTGACATCTAATTTCGAGGGGAAATATGAGATATATTGTTATGTGTCTTCTATTCTTCTCGCTGATACTCAAGTTTCCCGCCAATCTTTAAGGACATAGTTGACATTTTGCTCAAAAGAAACAATTGCTATTAAAGGATGTAAATATTTTCAAAGCAACGTTTGGAGAACGATTT